>JANHAA010000289.1:0-32710 GCA_026225975.1 Clarireedia hainanense | reverse complement strand
CTAATATTTATTATTTAAAAAGTAATAAAGTATATTAATAATTAATAAATATTAAGTAATTTAGAATTAGATTATTTACTAATCTTTTTTATAATTAAAAATCTAAAATCAAATTAAAACTATTCTAATCTTTTTTAAATCTTTAATACTAAGAAAGTTAATTAAAATTTCTTTAAAACTAGTTTTATTAATTTAGCTTAAAAGAGTCTAATTCTAAATTAAAAACTTTTAGAGTTTACTAGAACTAGTTTAAATCTTAAAATATTAAATATCAAGTTTTTAGAAGTTATTAATATAGAACTAGTATAGATAATTAAATTAATATCGAATATAGTAATTCCGAAAATCAAGTTTAAGCTAAGAGCTAAATTCTAGTAGACTTTTAAGTTTAAATCTCTTTGAAAATCAATATTAAAAGTTCAAAAATTAAATAATCAAAGTTAAAGTTAAAAAGCTTATTAACTAGTTTAAAATTAATATTTCTTAGCTATTAAATATATTAAAAAGAGTTACTAGAATATCTTTTTAAAGATTAAAAACTCGAAGTTAATTTTTAAAATATTTAACTATACTAAAAGCTATTAAAGTTGGAATTTATCCTTGATTTCTAATTAATCAACTTTCGAAAGAAAAGTAAAGATATTAAAATTTATTTTGTTTCTTTAACTCTTAATATTAATTAGTCTCTTCTAAAATACTTATAAAGTCGATCTTTAACTAGAACTAGTAATTAACAAATTTAAGAGAATTTATTTAATAAAAATTAAAGGAAAAACCTCTAGTCTAAATAGAATTAGTTAGAAAATTATTAATAAAGTTTATTTAGCTATTTCTAGCTTATTTTTCAAAGTTTATAACTTACTTATTAATACTAACTACTATTCTACTTACTAGTATTAAGTAATTAGTATAATATTTAAAAAAGTTAAAAAGCTAGACTATTTGATTTTAAAAGCTTATAGAATAATCTTACTATTAAACTACTTTGGAAAAGTTAGTAAAAGGATATTAGTTAAGAGACTAAATTATTTAACTAAAACTACTAGCTTTCTTTATAACTTTTAAATTAGAAGTAGATTTAAAAAGTCTATAATCGATATTAGACTTTTACTAGTAACTAAAATCGAAGAAAATTATATAGTTAATCTTAAAATATTAGTTTTATTTCTTAATATTAAAAGAACTTTTAATTATATATCTAAGAATCGATTACTAGTTATTTTAAAAAAGTTTAAACTTCCGATTAACCTAATAGTTTGAGTTAGCTTCTTCTTAGAAGCTAGATAGTTAAAACTAGCTTTTAATAATTAAATTAAGTCTTTTTATTCTATTAATACTAGAATTCCTTAAAATAGTTTAATTAGTCTAATTTTATTTTTAATTTATATTCGAGATCTCTTTTCAACAATTAGCTACTTAATCTAGTTTTATATAAATAATATCGTATTAGTAGCTAGTTTGACTAGTTTTAAAAAGAATTACTAAATATTAAAAAGAGAAATTAATAAGCTATATTCTTTTAAAACAATAAATAGTATTAATTTTAACTTTAAGAAAACTAAGTTAATATACTTCTTTATAGAAAACTTAGTAGCTTTTTTAATTAAATTACTAAATTAGTAAGTAATATATCTCTTTAAACTAATAAAATAACTTAGAATCTAGTTTGATAATACTCTTAAATTTAAAAGTTATATTATTATCTAGATTAGTCAAGTTAAATTAATATTTCTTCGAGTTAATCGACTAGTTAATATTTAGATTAGCTTATCCCTTTATATAATATATTAACTATATATTACTTATATTACTAGTATCTTAGACTATAGCTCTCTAATTTAGTATAAAGAATAAATTAATTTCAAAGTCTAATTTCAATTACTTTAAAATTTAGCTTTCTAGAGAATATTAAATATTTTTAAAATTAGTTTTATTCTAGTTATAGATATTAAAGCTATACTAATACCTTTTAATATCTATTTTACTAGTATTATTTATTAATATATCTTCTAGTCTCTTAAACTTTTAAAAGACTACTTAATTTATAAATTATTTTAAGAAAGTTATTAAAAGTTATTAAGTTATTAAAAGCTATTAGATTACTAAGAGCTAAGTTATTAAGAGTTATAAAGTTATTAAAAGTTTATTTCTAGTTCTAACTTCTTATACTTTTTAAAGACTAAACAAAAGTTAAGACCAAAGCTAGGACTGAAGCTAGTATTAAAGCTAATACAAATAGACTAGATTAAGCGATTAATATATTTGCTAATCAATTTAAATAAGCTTGAAAAGATTTATTTATTTAAATTCCCCTCTTAAACACTCTTAAGCCTATTTTCAATCCGAATTAGTTAATTTTCAAAGGAGAATAAAGCTAAAGATTACTAGAAGTTAGTTTCTATACTAATACTAAATTAGCTTTTCTTTTATATAAACAAGTCCTAATTATAAACTAGAACTAAAATAAAGATTAAACTAACTTTTTTAAACTTAAACTAAAAGTTAATCTAAGTATATAAATAGAATATTAGTTAGAATCAATTAGTATATAATAGTGAGTTGAAAAGAATTACTTAAGTAATTAAATTAATTAGTTAACTAGCTTAATAAGAATAAGAATATATAGTCTATAATAATAACTAAGTTAGACTATATAAGCTAAACTTATTTAATAACAATCTAGGATAAGAATAGCTATTAAAAGTATATAATACTAATAACTAAATAGTTAATAAAGATATTAATATTAAATTAGCTTAGGTTCTAAAGTATTATAATATAGAAAGTAATAAAATAGTAAATAAACTAGCTAAAAAGGCAACTAGCTTAGAATTAGACTTTTAATCGACTAGCTTTGTTTATCTCAATACTAGTATTAAGTATATTAAGATTTAGAAATAAGAATTAGCTTTAATATAAATTACAAAGTTTAGATAAAATAAAGATTCTAAAATTAATTATATCTTAATTTATAAATTAGCTTTTTAAAACAGAATCTCGATCCTCTTTAAGACTAAGTAAGTTATAGCTAATACCTTTTATTAGTTAAAACTAGAGTATAGTTATATTAAAGCTTATATATATTAATTAAATATTACTAGTAATAATAAATATAAATATAGTAAAAAGAAAACTTTCAAATATCTCTTTATTAACTACTATCTACTTACTAAAGCCTGCTTTAAACTAAAAGATAAGTTTAATATATATCACCTTAATCTCCTACTATTATTAAATACTAAGTCTAGAATTAATATTAACCTAGAATTTATTAAGGATATTAGTATTTATATCTAGAAATACTACTTAACTTAGTTAACTAATCTCGAACTTGATTAATTTATTAATTTAGAATTTAAATTAGAATTTATCAAATTATCAATATTAAACTTAATATCACTTTAATATTATATATTAAAACTTATTTAACTTAATAGTTTCCTTAATATCAAAAGTTGGATTTTACTTTTCTTATTTATTTTCTTTATTAAAGCTAAACCTTTAATATCCTTTTACTAAATATAATATTATATATATATAGCCTTTATATATACTTAGCTGCTAGTAGTATAACTGCTAACTGTCTTACTATAGTCTTAGACTTATACAGGATATTAAAATAAATAAAAAAAAAAATATCTTAACTATTTATAAACTAATAGTAACTCTTTTTATTACTTTATATACTTTGCAAGATTTACTATTACTAGTATAAGATTAGAAGTAATTAATATACTTTAGAGCTAAATATAAATAAGTTTTTTTATAAATATTATAGATATTATAAATATATTATAAAGTTATATATAATTTTATATATAATTTATATTTAACTTAGTATTTATAAAATTAAATTATATATTTAAATCTTTAATACTTAGTATATTATATTAATTTAATTATACTTAATAGCTTTTTAACTTTAATTAAAATTCTAATAATATAAATTTAGTTTTTAATATACTTTTCAACTTCTTTAATAATTTTAAAAGAGATTATTATTAAGTTAACTCTTTTAATTACTTAGTTAACTTCTAATAAAAGTTAATAAAAAGTTTTAATTAGTTTAAAATTTAAAGAGTTATTAAAAGTCTTTATTTTATTTAATACTAGTTTTATACTTTTAAAAGTATTAAAGTTAGTTATAAAGATTTTATATAATACTACTTTAAACTAAAGTTTATTCTTTTAAATACTTTTAAAATTAAGAAGATTTTTCTAAATATCAAGCTTTTCAATTAAGAAATCAATTATATAAAAGGAAGTAGTTATTAATACTAAATTCTTCTTATTAGTAGTATTAGTAATAATTAAAACTACTAAGCTTTTAATACTTTTAGCTTTAAAAGCTTTATTAATAATATTTCGAATTGAAAAAGTAAAGAAAAGAGTTAAAATATTATAAATCAAAATTAGTTGATTAACTATATTAGCTTTAATTTATTTAGACTTAATTTTAGATTCTATAATTTTCTATTTATTAATAGTACTTATATTAGTAATAATATTAATAAAAGAGAACTAAACTAGATTTTAAGCGATTTTTATTACTTTTTATAAAAGAGTTATTAAAAGTATTAGAGTTATTAAAAGTTAGATTATTAGAAACTAAGTTTAAAACTTTTAAGCTTTAAACTTAGTTTAAATTTCGATCTTCTAAATAGTATATTCTAAATTATTTATTTAAGAAGTTAGTATATCGATTATTTTTCTAATTATACTCTTTTTAGTATAGTCTTTAAAGACTTATAATAAATCTAATAGTAATATCTATTTATTCTAAAAGATAATTATAAATATTATTTTAAAGATAAAGTTGTAAACTTTAATAATAATTTAATTAGCTAAGTTATTTATAAAAGTAATAAAAAAGATAGTTTTCGAATTTTTATTATTCTGAAGTTCTAGTAAAAAGAGATTAGTTTATTTAGGAAAGTAGAAAAGAATTATACTAAAACTAGTAATTATATTTAAAATAAGATTATTAAAAAAATCTAAACTTAGTATATTCGAAAAGCTAGATATATTTAAATTAGAGTTAAAGTAGTAAATAGTAAGTAGAAATAATAAAGTAGTAATATTTATAATAATAGTATTAATAAGTAGATTAGATTTAATAATTATAATTACTAAAGAAGTAGTTAAATAAAAAGTAATTTAGATAATATTCTAATTATTAAACTTTTTAATAAAAGTTGAAAGTCTCTTTATAATATTATTAATATTTCACTCTTAAAAAAGTATATTTATATTAAGAAAAATATTCTAAGTTTATAAAGAATTAGAATATTAATTCCGATTTCTTAATACTATCTTAATATTATTATAATCTTATAATTTAAACTTAATATTATTTTTAATATTAGATATCTGGAAATATTAGAAATAGTAATAATAATAATATAATAGTAGTATATAAGTATAATTAAGTTTATTCAATTTATAAAAACCTATATATCTAGTTATTAATATCGTATTAATAATTTTTTATTAATAATTATTGTTTTTCAATATTTTTATAATTTTTAAAGTTTTTTTTTTTAAATAAAAATTTCGAAAATATAAAGTAAAAATCAATAAAATCGATAATAACAATAATATCTCGATAGTAGATAGTTATATAACTAAGCAACTTAGTTTATTCGATTTATAGAAGAGTTATATATTATATTTATAACTAATCTAATAATTTTCAATAACTATATACGTTTTTTCGATCTGAATATAAGTTTTTTTAAACTCTTTTCTAAATCTATATTATTAAGTATTAATATTATATTAATAATAAGAACTTTTAAAATATAAATAAAAGTTTATAATTTAAAATCCTAATATAATACTAATAGTTAAATAAAATTAGTATAAATTATAGATTAATTATTTAACTAGTTTAAATCCTTGATTATAATCTATAGTTTTTAGATAATTAATAAATCAATTTTTAACTTAATAGTTAATTTAAAAATTAATTTAATTTTTAATAAACTTTTATTAAGATTTATTTATAATATTTAGATATCTTAGTTATTTATAAGTTAATAATAACTTTTTTTATTACTTTATATACTTTGTATAATTTACTATTATTAATATAAGATTAAAAGTAATTAATATATTTTAAAGCTAAATATAAATAAACTTTCTTATAGATATTATAAATATTATAAGTATATTATAAAGTTATATATAATTTTATATATAATTTATATTTAACTTAGTATTTATAAAATTAAGTTATATATTTAAAACCTTAATACTTAGTATATTATATTAATTTAATTATACTTAATAACTTTTTAATTTTAATTAAGATTCTAATAATATAAACTTAGTTTTTAATATACTTTTCAACTTTCTTAATAGTTTTAAAAAAGATTATTATTAAATTAACTCTTTTAATTATTTAATTAACTTTTAATAAAAGTTAATAAGAAGTTCTAATTAGTTTAAAGTTTAAAGAACTATTAAAAATCTTTATTTCGTCTAATACTAGTTTTATATTTTTAAAAGTATTAAAATTAATTATAAAGATTTTATATAATATTACTTTAAATTATAATTTATTCTTTTAAATACTTTTAAAATTAAGAAGATTTTTCTAAATATTAAGTTTCTTAATTAAGAAGTCGATTATATAAAAAGAAATAGTTATTAATATTAAATTCTTTTTATTAATAGTATTAATAATAATCAAGATTACTAGGTTTTTAATACTTTTAACTTTAAAAGCTTTATTAATAGTATTTCGAATTAAGAGAGTAGAAAAGAGAGTTAAAATATTATAAATTAAAATTAATTAGTTAGTTATTTTAGCTTTAATTTATTTAAGTTTAACTTTAGATTTTATAATTTTCTATTTATTAATAGTATTTATATTAATAGTAATACTAATAAAAAAAGTTTAAACTAGATTTTAAATAATTTTCATTATTTTTTATAAAAAGATTATTAAAAGTTAAATTATTAAAAGTTAAATTACTAGAAGCTAAGTTACTAGAAGTTAAATTACTAGAAATTAAACTAAAAGCTTTTAAATTTTAGACTTAGTTTAAACTTTAATCTTCTAAATAGTATATTCTAAGTTATTTATTTTTTTTTTATTTTAATATTCTATATAAGTCTAAGACTATAATAGAATAGTTAGTAGTTATATTATTAATAGCTAAATATATATAAGAGCTATATATATATAATATTATATATAGTAAAGAGATATTAAAGGTTAAATTTTAATAAAAGAAATAATAATAAAAAAGATAAATTCTAACTCTTGATATTAAGAAAAATATTAAGTGAAAAAAAACTTTAATATATAGTATTAAACTAATATTAAAGTAGTATTAAGTTTAATATTAATAATTTGATAAATTCTAATTTAAGTCTTAAATTAATAAATTAATCAAATTCAAAGTTAGTTAATTAAGTTAAGTAGTATTTCTAAATATAAATATTAGTATCTTTAATAAATTCTAAGCTAATATCGATTCTAGACTTAATATCTAATAATAGTAAAAAGTTAAGATAATATATATTAAACTTATCTTTTAACTTTAAATAAGTTTTAATAAATAGATAATAATTAATAAGAAGATATTTAATTATCTTCTTTTTATTATACTTATATTTATTATTATTAGTAAAGTTTAAATAGTATATATAAGCTTTTATATAGTTATAGCCTAGTTTCAACTAATAAAAAGTACTAGTTATAAATTGTTTAGTTTTAAAGAGAATTAAGATTCTACTTTAAAAAGTTAATTTATAAATTAAAATATAATTAGTTTTAAGATTTTTATTTTATCTAGCTTTTATAGTTTATATTAAAGCTAATTCCTATTTCTAAATTTTAATATAATTGATATTAATATTAAAATAAACAAAGTTTATTAATTAAAAATCTAGATTTAAACTAGTTATTTCTTTTACTAATTTATTAACTATTTTATTATTTTCTATATTATAATATTTTAGAATCTAAATTAACTTGATACTAATACTTTTATTAACTATTTAGTTATTAATATTATATACTTTTATAAATTGTTTTTATTTTAAATTATTATTAAACAAGTTTAGCTTTTATAATTCAACTTAGTTATTATTATAAATTATATATTCTTATTTTATTTAAGCTAGTTAACTAGCTAATTCAATTACTTAAATAACCTCTTTTAACTTATTATTATATACTAGTTAATTTAAATTAATATTCTATTTATATATTTAAATTAACTTTTAATTTAAATCTAAAAGAATTAATTTAATTTTTATTCTAATCTCAGTTTATAATTAGAACTTGTTTATATAAAAGAAAAGCTAATTTAGTATTAATATAAATACTAGCTTCTAATAATCTTTAATTTTATCTTTCTTCGAAAATTAACTAATTCAGATTAAAAATAAGTTTAAGAAAGTTTAAAAGAGAAATTTAAATAAATAAATCTTTTTAAGTTTATTTAGATTAACTAGTAAATATATTGATTATTTAATTTAATCTATTTATACTAACTTTAATACTAGTTTTAATTTTAACTTCGATTCTAACTTCTATCTAGTTTTTAGAAAATATAAAAAGTTAGAATTAAAAATAAACTTTTAATAACTTTATAACTTTTAATAACTTTATAACTTTTAATAACTTTATAACTTTTAGTAACTTTATAACTTTTAATAACTTAGCTTTTAATAATCTAATTTCTAATAACTTTCTTAAAGTAATTTATAAATTAAATAGTCTTTTAAAAGTTTAAAAGATTAGAAAGTATATTAATAGATAATATTAGTAAAATAGATATTAAGAGATATTAATATAACTTTAGTATTTATAATTAGAATAAAACTAGTTTTAAAGATATTTAATATTTTCTAGAAAGTTAAATTTTAAAGTAATTAAAATTAAACTTTGAAGTTAGTTTATTCTTTATATTAAATTAAAAAGCTATAATCTAAAATACTAGTAATATAAATAATATATAACTAGTATATTATATAAGAAGATAAATTAATCTAAATATTAATTAATCGATTAACTTAAAGAAATAATAATTTAATTTAACTAATTTAAATAATAATATAACTTTTAAATTTAAAAGTATTATTAAACTAAATCCTAAATTATCTTACTAATTTAGAAGAGTATATTATTTATTAATTTAATAATTTAACTAAATAAACTACTAAGTTATTTATAAAGAAGTATATTAACTTAATTTTCTTAAAATTAAAATCGATATTATTTACTATTTTAAAAGAATATAACTTTTTAATTTCTCTTTCTAATATTTAATAATTCTTTTTAAAACTAGTAAAGTTAACTACTAATATAATATTATCTATATAAAATTAGATTAAATAATTAATTATTAAAAAGAGATCTCGAATATAAATTAAAAATAAAATCAAACTAATTAAATTACTTTAAGGAATCTTAGTATTAATAAAATAAAAAAGTTTAATTTAATTATCAAAAGTTAATCTTAACTTTCTAATTTTTAAAAAAGAATTAATTTAAATTATTAAACTAATTAGAAGTTTAAACTTTTTTAAAATAATTAATAATTGATTTTTAGATATATAATTAAAAACTCTTTTAATATTAAAAAATAAAACTAATATTTTAAACTTAGTTATATAATTTTCTTTAATTTTAATTATTAGTAAAAGTTTAATATTAATTATAAACTTTTTAAATCTATTTTTAATTTAAAAGTTATAAAGGAAATTAGTAGTTTTAATTAAATAGTTTAGTTTTTTAATTAATATCCTTTTATTAACTTTTTCTAAATAATTAAATAATAAGATTATCTTATAAATTTTCAAAATTAAATAATCTAGCTTTTTAACTTTTTTGAATATTATATTAATTACTTAGTACTAGTAAATAAAATAATAACTAATATTAATAAATAGATTATAAACTTTATAAAATAAACTAGAAATAATTATATAAACTTTATTAATAATTTTCTAATTAATTCTATTTAATTTAAAGGTTTTTTCTTTAATTTTTATTAAATAAACTTTCTTAAGTTTACTAATTACTAATTCTAATTAAAAATCAACTTTATAAATATTTTAAAAAAGATTAATTAATATTAGAAATTAAAAGAATAAAATAGATTTTAATATTTTTATTTTTTCTTTGAAAATTAATTAATTAGAAATTGAAAGTAAATTTTAATTTTAATAGTTTTTAATATAATTAAATACTTTAAATATTAATTTCAAGTTTTTAATCTTTAAAAAAATATTCTAATAACTTCTTTTAATATATTTAATAACTAAAAAATATTAATTTCAAATTAATTAATAAACTTTTTAACTTTAATTTAGTTTTTAAACTTTTAATATTAATTTTCAAAGAGATTTAAATTTAGAGATTTATTAAAGTTTAGCTTTTAATTTAAACTTGATTTTTAAAATTATTATATTTAATACTAATCTAATTATCTATATTAACTTTATATTAATAGTTTTTAAAAACTTAATATTTAATATTTTAAGATTTAAATTAGTTTTAATAAACTCTAAAAGTTTTTAATTTAAAATTAAACTTTTTTTAACTAAATTAATAAAACTAGTTTTAAAGAGATTTTAATTAACTTTCTTAATATTAAAAATTTAAAAAAAGTTAAAATAGTCTTGATTTATTTTTAAATTCTTAATTATAAAAAAGATTAGTAAATAATCTAATTTTAAATTACTTAGTATTTACTAGTTATTAATATATTTTATTACTTTTTAAATAGTAAATATTAGATTTAAAACTAATAAATTAATTTCTTTAAAAAAGATTTTAACCTCGAAATTATTAAGTAAATTAAAATTATTTTCTTTAATCTAATTAATTAATTAAATCTTTTTTTAAATATTAATTAACTTTAAATTCTATTAAGAGTAATATATATTAAAATCTTTTAAAATAAATAAATTAATTAAAATAACTTTTAAAAATAAACTTTTTTTAATTATTTTATTTAATTTATTCTCAACTTAATTAGTTTTATTATAAATATTAATTATTTCGAATATATTAATTTCTTCGTTTAGTTATATTACTAATAAGTTTGAATCTATATTATTAAGTATTAATATTATATTAGTAATAAGAATTTTTAAAATATAGATAAAAGTTTATAATTTAAAGTTTTAATATAGTATTAGTAGTTAATTAAAATTAATATAAATTATAAATCGACTATTTAATTAGTTTAAATCTTTAACTATAATCTATAGTTCTTAGATAATTAATAAATTGATTTTTAACTTAATAACTAATTTAAAAGTTAATTTAATTTTTAATAAACTTTTATTAAGATTTACTTATAATATCCAGATATTTTAACTATTTATAAACTAGTAATAACTCTTTTTATTACTTTATATACTTTATATAATTTACTATTATTAATATAAGATTAAATATAATTAATATATTTTAAAACTAAATATAAATAAACTTTTTTATAAATATTATAAATATTATAAATATATTATAAAGTTATATATAATTCTATATATAGTTTATATTTAGCTTAATATTTATAAAATTAAATTATATATCTAAAACCTTAATACTTAGTATATTATATTAATTTAGTTATACTTAATAACTTTTTAACTCTAATTAAGATTTTAATAATATAAACTTAGTTTTTAATATACTTTTCAATTTCTTTAATAATCTTAAAAGAGATTATTATTAAGTTAACTTTTTTAACTACTTAGTTAACTTTTAATAAGAGTTAATAAAGAGTTTTAATTAATTTAAAATTTAAAGAGTTATTAAAAGTTTTTATTTTATTTAATTTTAGTTTTATACTTTTAAAGATATTAAAGTTAGTTATAAAGATTTTATATAATACTATTTTAAACTAAAGTTTATCTTTTTAAATACTTTTAAAATTAAGAAGATTTTTCTAAATATTAAGCTTTTCAATTAAAAAATCAATTATATAAAAGGAAATAATTATTAATATTAGATTCTTCTTATTAGTAATACTAGTAATAACTAAAACTATAAAGTTTTTAATACTTTTAACTTTAAAAACTTTATTAATAGTATTTTAAATTAAAAAAGTAGAAAAGAAAGTTAAAGTATTATAAATTAAGATTAATTAATTAACTATTTTAACTTTAATTTATTTAGACTTAACTTTAGATTCTATAGTTTTCTATTTATTAATAGTATTTATATTAGTAGTAATATTAGTAAAAGAGGTTTAAACTAGATTTTAAATAATTTATTTATTTATTTTATTATTTTAATATCCTTTTTGAGTTTAAAACTATAGTAAGATAGTTAGTAGTTAACTTACTAATAACTAAGTATATTAAAGCTAAGTATATATAATTTCGAATATTTTTAATAATATTAAGAGTTAAGTTTCAATAAGATAACTAGACGAAAAATCATTAAAAAAACTTATACAGTTATCTAAATCGATTCGATCTTTCGATATTCTTATTAATTATAGCTTGGTAGATCGAATAAAGTAATCGGCTTTATTGTACAACTCAGTATTATCAAGATATCGTTATTGTTATTGAAAATCGCGATTTTTACTCTATATTATCGAATTTTTACTTAAAACCTAAAAATACAAAAATATTAGAAAATTATCAAAAATTATTAAAAAAATAAATAAAAAAGACTTACTTCGACTTAATATATTTTTATAGACTTAATAAAGCTATTTATTTATTAATATACCTCTTTGTTATTAAGATACTATTGTTATAGTCAAAATCTAAAAAAGATATATTATAACTTTAATTATCTACTTTATTAATATTAAAGATAATATTAAGCTAAACTAGCTTAATTCGATAATATTAAATAATATTAAGTATATCTCTTATTATACTATTAAGACTAGACTATAAGATTATTATATTATTATCAGTAATTAAAACTACTAATAATAGGATATTTACTTTAGATAGTAATAGTTAAGATATATTCTAAAATTATAATATAGAGCTTAAAACTTTAACTAACTAATAGAGCTTTAACTTCGAAATCTACTTAATTACTCTCTTTTCTAGCTTTTCGATTAGTATTATATTTATTAGATCTAGCTCTTTAATCAATATTAATACAGAAATAGATATTAATATATCTTTTTCACTTTCTTTTTACTACTTTAATACTAATATCAACCTTACTAGATTCTCGGAGATTTTAAGCTCTAATCTACTAGTTAGACTTACTTCTAATATAACTATTAGTAATACAACTTACTATTTTTTTAAATAGATAAATCCTTTTATATCTACTAAACTAGTTAAGGTATTTAAAGTTAATATTTAAGTAATTACTATAAATAATCTAGTAAACTAATTTATTATTAAAGTTTATAATTTAATTTTTAAAGTTATATCTGTAACTATCTTTTAGGATAAGTAGATATTACTATTAGATTTACTATAAGTCTTTAGGAACTATACTGAAAAGAGTATAGTTAGAAAAATAACTGATATACTAGTTTCTCAAGTAAACAACTTAGAATATATTATTTAGAAGATTAAAGCCTAAGCTAAGCTTAAAGTTTAGAAGCTTCTAGCCTAGCTTCTAGTAACTTAGCTTCTAGTAACCTTAGTACTTCTAATAATCTTCTTATAAAAAGTGACGAAAATCGTTTAAAATCCGGCTTAGGCCTCTTTCGCTAATATTACTATTAGTGTAAGTACTATTAATAAATAGAAAATAGTAGAATCCAAAACTAAGCCTAAACAGGTTAAAGTTAAAACAGTTAATCGACTAATTTTAATCTACGATACTTTAATTTCTTTCTCTACTCTTTCGATCTAAAATACTATTAATAAAGCTTTTAAAGCTAAGGGTATTAAAAGCTTTATAGTCTTAACTATTACTAGTATTACTAATAAGAAAAACTTAGTATTAATAACTAACCTCCTTTATATAACTAATTTCTTAATTAAAAAACTTGATATTTAGAAAAATCTTCTTAATTTTAAAAGTATCTAAAAAAATAAACTTTAGTTTAAAGTAATATTATATAGAATCTCTATAACTAACTTTAATACCTTTAAAAGTATAGAACTAGTACTAGATAAGATAAAGACTTTTAATAGCTCTTTAAATCTTAAACTAATTAGAACTCTTTATTAGCTTTTATTAGAAGTTAACTAAGTAGCTAAAAGAGCTAATTTAGTAGTAGTTTCTTTTAAGACTATTAAGGAAGTCGAAAAGTATATTAGGAACTAAGTATATATTACTAGAATCTTAATTAGAGTTGAAAAGCTACTAAGTATAGTTAAATCGATATAATATACTAAGTATTAAGGATTTAAGTATATAACTCAATTTTATAAATACTAAGTTAAATATAGACTATATATAGAGCTGTATATAACTTTATAATATATTTACAATATTTATAATATCTATAAGAAAGTTTGTTTATACTTAACTCTAAAGTATATTAACTACTCTCAATCTTATACTAATAATAATAAATTATATAAGATATATAAAGTGATAAAAAGGGTTACTACTAGCTTATAAATAGTTAAAATATCCAGATTTTATAAGTGAATCTTAATAAAAGTTTACTAAAAACTAAATTAGCTCTTAAGTTAGCTATTGAGTTAAAAATTAACTTATTAATTATCTAAAAACTATAGATTATAACCGAGGATTTAAACTAGTTAAATAGTTAATCTATAGCTTATACTAGCTTTAACTAACTATTAGTATTATATCAAGATTTTAAACTACGAACTTTTGTTTATATTTCAAAAGTTCTTATTATTAATATAATACTAGTACTTAATAATACAGACTTAGATTTATTAGTAATACGATTAGGTGAAGAAATCAATATACTCGAAATAGTCAATATTTATAACGAAACTAGCTAAGTTGAAGGCGAATCAAATAAAATAGTTGAAAAAAACTTATTTCCTAAAGCTATTTTAACTAATTTGTTTATTTTAAGAGATTTTAATATATATTACTTTTAGTAGAACTTAGAGTTAACTGATATTCAAAAGAGATCTTAATTAGTTAATTAGATTGAAGAGAATAGTCTTGATTTACTTAATAACTCTAAAACTAAAACCTTCTTTAGAGGAATTAGCTTATTAGTCTTAAATCTAATATTTGCTACTTAAGAAGTAATAAAGTATATTAATAACTAGTAAGTACTAGGTAACTTGGAATTAGATTATTTACTAATCTTTTTTATAATTAAGAATTTAAAAGTAAATTAAGATTATTCTAACCCCTTTTAAATTTTCGATACTAAGAAGACTAATTAAAATCTCTTTAAAACTAGTCTTATTAATTTAGCTAATAAGAGTTTAGTTCTAAATCAAAAACCTTTAAAGTTTATTAGAACTAGCTTAAATCTCGAAATATTAAATATTAAGTTTTTAAAAGTTATTAGTATAGAGCTAATATAGATAATCGAATTAATATCTAATATAGTAATTCTGAAAATCAAGTCTAAACTAAAAGCTAAGCTTTAGTAAACTCTTAAGTTTAAATCTCTTCGAAAATCAATATTAAAAGCTTAAAGACTAAATCAAAGTTAAGAAGTTTATTAACTAGTTTAGAATCAATACTTTTTAGTTATCAAATATACTAAAAGGAGTTATTAGAATATCTTCTTAGAGACTAAAAACCTAAAATCAATTTTTAAAGTATTTAGCTATATTAAAAGCTACTAAAGTTGGAATTTACTCTCGATTTCTAACTAATTAATTTTTAAAGGAAAAGTAAGGATATTAAAGATTATCTTATTCTCCTAGCCTCTAATATCAACTAGTTCCTTCTAGGATACTTATAAAATCGATTCCTAGCTAGAGCTAGTAATTAGCGAGTTTAAGAGAGCTTATTCAACGAAAATCAAAGGAAAAACTTTTGGACTAGACGGAATTAGCTAGGAAATTATTAATAAAGCTTATTTAGCTATACTTAGTTTATTTTATAAGGTTTATAGCTTACTAATCAATATTAGCTACTATCCTACTTACTAATACTAAGCAACTAGTATAATACTCAAAAAAGTTAAAAAGCTAGACTATTTAATTTCGAAAGCTTATAAAGTAATCTTATTACTTAACTATCTAGGAAAAGTTAGTAAGAAGATACTAGCTAAAAGACTAGACTATTTAGTTAAAACTACTAATCTCCTTTATAGCTCTTAAGTTAGAAGTAAATTTAAAAAGTCTATAGTCGATATCAGACTTTTACTAGTAATTAAAATTGAAGAAAACTATATAACTAATCTTAAAATATCAGTCTTATTTCTCGATATTAAAAAGGCTTTTAATTATATATCTAAGAATCAATTATTAGCTATTTTAAAAGAGCTTAAACTTCTAATTAGCTTAATAGCTTAGGTTAGCTTCTTCTTAGAAGCTAGATAGCTAAGACTAGTTTTCGATAGCTAAATTAAGCTTTTTTGTTTTATTAATATTAAGATTCCCTAAAGTAGTCTAATTAGTTCGATTTTATTCTTGATTTATATTCAAGATCTCTTTCCGATAATTAGCTATTTAATCTAGTCTTATATAAACGATATCGTATTAGTAGCTAGCTTAACTAGTTTTAAAAAGAATTACTAAATACTAGAAAGAGAAACTAATAAGCTATATTCTTTTAGAACAATAAATAGTATCGATTTTGACTTCGAGAAAACTAAGTTAATATACTTCTTTACAGAAGACTTAGTAATTTATTTGGTTAAATTACTGAATTAGCAAGTAATATACTCCTTTAAGCTAGTAAGATAGCTTAGAATTTAGTTTAATAATACCTTTAAATTTAAAAGTTATATTGCTATCCAGATTAGTTAAGCTAAATTAATATTCCTTTAAGTTAATCGACTAGTTAATACTTAAACTAGCTTATCCTCTTTTGTAATATACTAGCTATATATTACTTGTATTACTAATATCTTAGACTATAGCTCTTTGATTTAGTATAAAGGATAAACTAGCTTTAAAGCCTAATTTCGATTACTTCAAAATTTAGCTCTCTGGAAAATACTAGGTGTTTTTAAGACTAGTCTTATTTCGGTTATAGATATTAAAGCTATATTAGTACTCCTCGATATTTATCTTGTTAGTATTACTTGTTAATACACCTTCTAGTCTCTTAAACTCTCAAAAGACTACTCAATTTATAAATTATTTTAGGAAGATTACTAGGAGCTGCTAGGTTACTAAGAGCTACTAGATTACTAAGAGCTATAAGGTTACTAGAAGCTGTAAAGTCACTAGGAGTTATAGAGTTATCAAGAGTTTATTTCTAGTTCTAACCCTTTATACTTTCCAAGAACTAGATAGAAGCTAGGACCGAAGCTAGGACTGAAGCTAGTATTAAAGCTAGTACAAATAGACTAGATTAAGCGATCAATATACTTGCTAGTCGACTTAAATAGACTTGAAAAGATTTATCTATTTAAATTCCCTTTTTAAACACTCTTAAGCCTATTTTCAGTCTGAATTAGTCAATTTTCAAAGGAGAATAAAGCTAAAAATTACTAAAAGCTAGTTTCTATACTAATACTAAATCAACTTTCTTTTTATATAGACAAGTCCTAATTACGAATTAGAACTAGAATAAGAGTTAGACTAGCTCTTTTAAACTTAAACTAAAAGCTAATCCGAGTATATAAATAGAATATCGACTAGAATCAACTAGTATATAATAGCGAGTTGAAAGGGGTTACTTAGGTAGTTAAATTAGCTAGCTAGCTAGTTTAACAAAGATAGGAATATATAGTCTATAATAACAACTAAGTTGGACTATATAAGCTAAACTCGCTTAATAATAATTTAGGACAAGAATAACTAATAAAGGTATACAACGCTAGTAGCCAAATAGTCAATAAAGGTACTAGTATCAAACTAGCTTAGGTCCTAGAGTATTATAATATAGAAGGTAATAAAATAGTAGATAAACTAGCTAAAGAGGTGATTAGCCTAGAACTAGACTCTCAATCAACTAGCTTCGTTTATCTCGATGCTAGTATCAAGTATATTAAGATTTAGAAATAGGAATTAGCTTTAGTATAAGCTACGAAATCTAGATAAAATAAAGATTCTAAGACTAATTATACTTTAATTTACAAATTAGCTCCTCGAAGTAGAATCTCGATCCCCTCTAAGACTAAGTAAGCTACAGCTAATACTTTTTATTAGTTAAAGCTAGGATATAGCTATATTAAAGCTTATATATACCGATTAGGCTTTACTAGTAATAATAAATATAAATATAGTAAAAAGGAGACCTCTGAATATCTCTTTATTAACTACTGCCTACTTGCTAAAGCCTACCTTAAGCTAAAAGACAAGTTTAATATATATTACTTTAGCCTCCTACTATTATTAGATATTAAGCTTGGAATCGATACTAGCCTAGAATTTATCAAAGATACTAGTATTTGTACCCGGAAATACTACTTAACTTAGTCAGCTAATCTCGAACTCGATTAATTTATTAATTTAGGACTTAAATTGGAATTTATCAAATTATCAATATTAAGCTTAATATTACCTTAATATCGTATATTAAGGCCTATTTAGCTTAATGATTTCCTTAATATCAGGAGTTGGATTCTACTTTTCTTATTTATTTCCTTTACTAGAGCTAGACCTTTAATATCCTTTTACTAAATATAATATTGTATATACATAGCTCTTATATACACTTAGCTGCTAGCGGCATAACCGCTAGCCGTCCTACTATAGTCTCAGACTTATACAAGACGTTAAAATGAATAAAAAAAAAAAAAAGAGTTAAGTTCTAATAAAGAAAAAATAAAATTCTTCATTAAAATAGAAAACTAACTAAGTAAAGTAAGTCTAAATACAAGATTTATTTCTAATATATAGTCTAGTATAATACTACTATATTATTAAACTGAGAACTATTTTAATCAGTTTAATAATTTTAAATAATTTTCGTTACTTTTTATAAAAAAGTTATTAAAAACTAAATTATTAGAAATTAAGTTATTAGAAATTAAATTACTAAAAAGTAAATTTTTTTTTTATTTATTTTAATATTTTATATAAGTTTAAGACTATAGTAAAATAATTAATAGTTAAGTTACTAGTAACTAAGTATATATAAAAGCTATATATATATAATATTATATATAATAAAAGGATATTAAAAGTTAAACTTTAATAAAAAAAATAATAATAAAAAAAGTAAATTCTAACTCTGGATATTAAGAAAAGTATTAAGTTAAAAAAGTTTTAATATATAGTATTAAACTAATATTAAAGTAATATTAAACTTAATATTGATAATTTAATAAGTTTTAATTTAAATTTTAGATTAATAAATTAATCAAGTTCAAAGTTAGTTAATTAAGTTAAATAGTATTTCTAGATATAAATACTAATATTTTTAATAAATTCTAAGTTAATATCGATTTTAGATTTAATATCTAATAATAGTAAAAAGCTAAAATAATATATATTAAACTTATCTTTTAATTTAAACTAAGTTTTAATAAGTAAATAGTAATTAATAAAAAAATATTCGAAAGTCTCTTTTTTATTATATTTATATTTATTATTACTAATAAGATTTAATTAGTATATATAAGCTTTAATATAACTATACTCTAATTTTAATTAATAAAAAATACTAACTATAATTTATTTAGTTTTAAAGGGAATTAAGATTCTACTTCGAGAAACTAATTTATAAATTAAAATATAATTAGTCTTAAAATCTTTATTTTATTTAGATTTTATAATTTATACTAAAGTTAATTTCTATTTCTAAATCTTAATATACTTGATAATAGTATTAAGATAAATAAAGCTAGTTAATTAAAAGTCTAGTTTTAAACTAGTTACTTTTTTTATTAACTTATTTATTATTTTATTACTTTCTATATTATAATACTTTAAGATCTAAACTAATTTAATACTAATATTTTTATTAACTATTTAACTACTAGTATTATAAACTTTTATTAATTATTCTTATTTTAGATTATTATTAAATAAGTTTAGTCTATATAGTCTAACTTAGTTATTATTATAAACTATATATTCTTATTTTTTTTAAGTTAGTTAGTTAGTTAATTTAATTACTTAAATAACCTCTTGTAATTTACTATTATATATTAGTTAATTTAAACTAATATTCTATTTATATATTTAGATTAGCTTTTAATTTAAGTTTAAAAAAGCTAATTTAACTTCTATTCTAGTTCTAGTTTATAATTAGGATTTATTTATATAAAAGGAGAGTTGATTTAATATTAGTATAGATATTAACTTCTAATAATCTTTAACTTTATTCTCCTTTGAAAATTAACTAATTTAAATTAAAAAAGAGTTTAAAAGTATTTAAAGAGGGAATTTAAATAGATAAATCTTTTCAAGTTTATTTAAATTGATTAGTAAATATATTAATTATTTAATCTAGTTTATTTATACTAGCTTTAATACTAACTTCGATCTTAACTTCGATCTTAACTTCTATTTAATCTTTAAAAAATATAAAAGATTAGAACTAGAAGAAAGTTTCTAATAATTTAGTAATTTTTAATAATCTAGTTTTTAATAATTTTACTTTTAATAATCTAGCTTTTAGTAACTTAGTAACTTTTAGTAATTTAATAACTTTTAATAATCTAATAACTTTTAATAACTTAATAACTTTTAATAACTTAATAACTTTTAGTAACTTTCTTAAAATAATTTATAAATTAAATAGTCTTTTAAAAGTTTAAGAGACTAGAAAGTATATTAACAAGTAATATTAATAAGATAAATATTAGAGAATATTAGTATAACTTTAGTATTTATAATTAAAATAAAACTAATTTTAAAAATATTTAATATTTTCTAGAAAGTTAAATTTTAAAATAATCAAAGTTAAGCTTTAAAGCTAGTTTATCTTTTATATTAAATCAAGAAACTATAATCTATAATATTTATATATAATAATAAAAAGTTATTGAAAAAACTCGAATTCTTATCTAAATCGATCTAATCTTTTAATATTTTTATTAATTATAACCTAGTAGATCGAATAAAGTAATTAGCTTTATTATATAATTTAGTATTATTAAGATATTATTATTATTATTGAAAATTATAATTTTTACTTTATATTATTGAATTTTTATTTAAAACTTAAAAAATATAAAAATATTAGAAAATTATTAAAAATTATTAAAAAAAATAAATAAAAAAGATTTACTTCGATTTAATATATTTTTATAGATTTAATAAAGTTATTTACTTATTAATATATCTCTCTATTATTAAGATATTACTATTATATCTAAAATCTAAATAGGATATATTATAATTTCAACTATCTACTTTATTAATATTAAAGATAATATTAAAGATAATATTAAACTAAATAAACTTAATTCAACGATATTAAAGAATATTAAATATTCTTTCTATAATACTACTAGTACTAGACTATAAAACTATATTATTATAATTATTAATTAATACTATTATATCAAGATATCTACTTTAGATAATAATAACTAAGATATATTCTAAAGTTATAATACAGAGTTTAAAACTTTAATTAATTAATAGAGTTTTAATTTCGAAACTTATCTAACTACTCTCTTTTTTAACTTTTCAACTAGTATTATATTTATTAAGTCTAACTCTCTAATTAATATTAATATAGAAATAGATATTAATATATTTTTTTTACTTCCTTCTTACTACTTTAATACTAATATTAACTTTATTAGATTCTTAAAGATTTTAAACTTTAATTTACTAGTTAGATTTACTTTTAATATAATTATTAATAATACTATTTATTATTTTTTCAAATAGATAAACTCTTTTATATTTATTAAACTAGTTAAAGTATTTAAAACTAATATTTAAGTAACTATTATAAATAACTTAGTAAATTAATTAATTATTAAAACTTATAACTTAATCTTTAAAATAGTATTTATAACTATCTTTTGAAAAAGATAGATATTACTTTTAAACTTAATATAAATCTTTAAAAACTATATTGAAAAGAATATAATTAGAAAAATAATTAATATACTAGCTTTCTAAATAAATAACTTAGAATATATTATCTAGAAGATTAAAACTTAAACTAAATTTAAAGTTTAAAAGCCTTTAATCTAGCTTCTAATAACTTAGCTTTTAGTAACTTAACTTTTAATAACTTTAATACTTTTAATAACTTTTTTATAAAAAATAATAAAAATTATTTAAAATCCAGTTTAAACTTTTTTTATTAATATTACTATTAATATAAATACTATTAATAAATAGAAAATAATAAAATTTGAAATTAAGTTTAAATAAGTTAAAGTTAAAATAGCTAATTAACTAATTTTAATTTATAATACTTTAACTTTCTTTTCTACTCTTTTAATTCGAAATACTATTAATAAGACTTTTAAAATTAAAAGTATTAAAAGCTTAATAATCTTAATTATTATTAGTATTATTAATAAAAAGAATTTAGTATTAATAATTATTTCTTTTTATATAATCGATTTCTTAATTAAAAAATTTAATATTTAGAAAAATCTTTTTAATTTTAAAAGTATCTAAAAGAATAAATCTTAGTTTAAAATAATATTATATAGAATCTTTATAACTAACTTTAATACTTTTGAAAGTATAAAACTAGTATTAAATAAAATAAAAACTTTTAATAGTTCTTTAAATCTTAAACTAATCGAAACTCTTTATTAACTTTTATTAAAAGTTAATTAAATAATTAAAAAAGCTAACTTTATAATAATCTCTTTTAAAACTAGTAAAGAAGTTGAAAAGTATATTAGGAATTAAATATATATTATTAAAATCTTAATTAGAGTTAAGAAACTATTAAGTATAATTAAATCGATATAATATATTAAGTATTAAAAATTTAAATATATAATTTAATTTTATAAATACTAAGCTAAATATAAATTATATATAAAATTATATATAACTTTATAATATATTTATAATATTTATAATATCTATAAGAAAGTTTATTTATATTTAACTCTAAAGTATATTAATTACTTTTAATCTTATATTAATAATAGTAAATTATATAAAGTATATAAAATAATAAAAAGAATTATTATTAATTTATAAATAATTAAAATATCTAAGTTCTATAAATAAATCTTTATAAAAACTTATTAAAAATTAAATTAGTTTTAAAACTAGTTATTAAATTAAAAATTAACTTATTAATTATCTAAGAGCTATAGATTATAGTTGAAGATTTAAATTAGTTAAATAATCAATTTATAATTTATATTAACTTTAACTAACTATTAGTATTATACTAGGATTTTAAATTATAAACTCTTATTTATATTTTAAAAGTTTTTATTACTAATATAATACTAATACTTAATAATATAGATTTAGATTTATTAATAATATAACTAAGTAAAAGAATTAATATATTTAAAATAATTAATATTTATAATAAAACTAATTAAATTAAGAATAAATTAAATAAAATAGTTAAAAGAAGTTTATTTTTTAAAGTTATTTTAATTAATTTGTTTATTTTAAAAGATTTTAATATATATTACTTTTAATAGAATTTAGAGTTAACTAATATTTAAAAGAAGTTTTAATTAGTTAACTAAATTAAAGAAAATAATTTTAATTTATTTAATAATTTTAAAGTTAAAATCTTTTTTGAAAAAACTAGTTTATTAATTTTAAATCTAATATTTACTACTTAAAAAGTAGTAAAGTATATTAATAACTAATAAATATTAAAAGACTTAAGATTAGATTATTTACTAATTTTTTTTATAATTAAAAATCTAAAATTAAATTAAGATTATTCTAATTCTCTTTAAATCTTTAATATTAAAAAGGCTAATTAGAATCTTTTTAAAACTAGTTTTATTAATTTAACTAAAAAGAGTTTAATTCTAAATTAAAAACTTTTAGAGTTTATTAGAACTAGTTTAAATCTTAAAATATCGAATATCGAGTTTTTAAAAGTTATTAATATAGAACTAATATAGATAATTAAACTAATATTAAATATAACAATTTTAAAAATCAAATTTAAATTAAAAGCTAAATTCTAGTAAACTTCTAAGTTTAAATCTCTTCGAAAATCAATATTAAAAATTTAAAAACTAAATCAAAAATAAAATTAAGAAGTTTATTAATTAGTTTAAAATTAATACTTTTTAGTTATTAAATATACTAAAAAAAGTTATTAGAATATCTTTTTAAAGATTAAAAACTCGAAGTTAATATTTAAAGTATTTAGCTATATTAAAAGCTATTAAAATTAAAATTTATCTTTAATTTCTAATTAATCAATTTTCGAAGAAAAAGTAAAAATATTAAAATCTACTTTATTCTCTTAATCTCTAATATCAATTAATTCTATTTAAAATACTTATAAAGTTAACTTCTAGTTAGAACTAATAATTAATAAACTTAAAAAAGTTTATTTAATAAAAATCAAAAAAAAAACCTTTAAATTAAATAGAATTAACTAAGAAATTATTAATAAAGTTTATATAATTATTCTTAGTTTATTTTATAAAGTTTATAATTTATTTATTAATATTAATTATTATTTTACTTACTAGTATTAAATAATTAATATAATATTTAAAAAAGTTAAAAAGCTAAACTACTTAATTTTAAAAACTTATAAAATAATCTTATTATTTAATTATTTAGAAAAAGTTAGTAAGAGAATATTAATTAAAAAATTAAACTATTTAACTAAAACTACTAACTTTCTTTATAACTTTTAAATTAAAAATAAATTTAAAAAGTCTATAATTAATACTAAACTTTTACTAGTAATTAAAATCGAAGAAAATTATATAGCTAATTTTAAAATATTAGTTTTATTTCTTAATATTAAAAAAGCTTTTAATTATATATCTAAGAATCGATTATTAGTTATTTTAAAAAAGTTTAAACTTCTAATTAGTTTAATAACTTAAATTAATTTCTTTTTAAAAGTTAGATAATTAAAACTAGCTTTTAATAATCAAATTAAACTTTTTTATTTAATTAATATTAAGATTTTCTAAAGTAATTAAGTAGTCTGATTTTATTTTTAATTTATATTTAAAATCTTTTCTAATAATTAACTATTTAATCTAGTTTTATATAGATAATATTATATTAATAGTTAGTTTTACTAGTTTTAAAAAGAATTATTAAATATTAAAAAAAGAAACTAATAAACTATATTCTTTTAAAATAGTAAATAATATCGATTTTAATTTCGAGAAAACTAAGTTAATATACTTCTTTGTAAATAACTTAATAATCTATTTAGTTAAATTACTAAATTAGTAAGTAATATACTCTTTTAAGCTAATAAGATAGTTTAAGATTTAATTTAATAATATTCTTAAATTTAAAAGTTATATTATTATCTAAGTTAGTTAAGTTAAATTATTATTTCTTTAAATTAATTAATTAACTAATACTTAGACTAGTTTATCTCTTTATATAATATACTAATTATATATTATTTATATTACTAATATCTTAGACTATAATTTCCCGATTTAATATAAAAAATAAACTAGCTTTAAAATCTAACTTTAATTATTTTAAAATTTAGTTTTTTAGAAAATACTAAGTATTTTTAAAACTAGTTTTATTCTAGTTATAGATATTAAAGTTATATTAATACTCTTTAATATCTATCTTACTAATATTATCTATTAATATACTTTCTAGTCTTTTAAACTTTTAAAAGACTATCTAATTTATAAATTATTTTAAGAAAGTTATTAAAAGTTACTAAGTTATTAAAAGTTATTAGGTTATTAAAAGCTAGATTACTAAGAGTTATAAAGTTATTAGAAGTTATAAAGTTACTAAGAGTTATAAGATTATTAAAAGTTTATTTTTAATTTTAACTTCTTATACTTTCTAAAAACTAAATAAAAGCTAAGATCGAAGCTAGAATTAAAATTAATATCAAAGCTAGTATAAATAGACTAGATTAAATAATTAATATATTTACTAATTGATTTAAATAAATTTGAAAAGATTTATCCTTTTAAATTCCCTTCTTAAATACTTTTAAATTTCTTTTCAATCTAAATTAATTAATTTTCGAAGAAGAATAAAGTTAAAGATTATTAGAAACTAGTATTTATATTAATATTAAATCAACTCTTCTTTTATATAAACAAGTTCTAATTATAAACTAAAACTAGAATAGAAGTTAAATTAACTTTTTTAAATTTAAACTAAAAATTAATCTAAGTATATAAATAAAATATTAATTTAAATTAGTTAATATATAATAGTGAGTTAAATAAAGTAATTTAGATAATCGAATTAACTAACTAGCTAGTTTAAAAAGAATAAAAATATATTATTTATAATAATAACTAAGTTAGATTATATAAACTAAACTTATTTAATAATAATTTAAAATAAAAATAATTAATAAAAGTTTATAATACTAATAGTTAAATATTTAATAAAAATATTAATATTAAACTAGTTTAGATTTTAAAGTATTATAATATAGAAAGTAATAAAATAGTAAATAAACTAATTAAAGAAGTAATTAGTTTAAAATTAAATTTTTAATTAACAAGACTTTAAATTATAAACTCTTATTTACACTTCAAAAGCTCTTACTACTAGTATAATACTAATATTTAATAATATAAATTCGAACTTATTAGTAATACAACTAAGCGAAGGAATTAATATATTCGAAATAGTTAATATTTACAACGAAACTAACTAAGTTAAAAGTAAATCAAGTAAAATAGTTAAAAGAAGTTTATTTCCTAAAGCTATTTCAACTAATTCGCTTATTTTAGGAGATTTTAATATATATTATCTTTAGTAGAATCTAGAGTTAATTGATATTTAAAAGAGAACTTAATTAGTTAACTAAATCGAAGAGAATAGTCTTAATTTACTTAATAATTCTAGAGTTAAAACCTTCTTTAGAGGAGCTAGCTTATTAGTTCTAGATCTAATACTCGCTATATAAAGAGTAATAAAGTATATTAATAATTAGTAAATACTAAGTAACTTAGAATTAGATTATTTACTAATCTTTTTTATAATTAAGAATCTGAAAGTAAATCAAGATTATTCTAACTTCTTTTAAATTTTCGATATTAAGAAAGCTAATTAGAACTTCTTTAAAGCTAGTTTTATTAATTTAGTTAAAAAGAGCCTAGTTTTAAATTAAGAATCTCTAAAGTTTATTAGAATTAATTTAAACTTTGAAATATTAAATATCGAGTTTTTAAAAGTTATTAGTATAAAGCTAGTATAGATAATTAAATTAGTATCGAATATAGCGATTTCGAAAACTAAGCCTAAGTTGAGAGCTAAGTCTTAGTAGACTTCTAAGCTTAAATCCTTTCGAAAATCAATATTAAAAGTTTAAAGATTAAATAATTAAAGTTAAAGTTAAAAAGCTTATCAACTAACTTAGAATCAATATTTCTTAGCTATTAAATATACTAAAAGAAGTTACTAAAATATCTTTCTAGAAACTAAAAACCCGAAGTTAATATTTAAAATATTTAATTATATTAAAAGCTTTTAAAGTTAGAATTTACTTTTAATTTCTAACTAATTAATTTTCAAAGAAAAAGTAAGGATATTAAAATCTACTTTATTCCTTTAACTTCTAATATCAACTAGTTTTATTTAAGATATTTATAAAGTCGACTTTTAGTTAAAACTAGTAATTAATAAATTTAAGAGAGTTTGTTTAATAAAAATCAAAGGAAAAACTTTTAGACTAGATAGAATTAACTAGGAAATTATTAATAAAGCTTATATAATTATTTCTAGTTTATTTTATAAATTTTATAATCTATTTATTAATACTAGTTACTATTCTATTTACTAGTACTAAGTAATCGAAATAATACTTAAAAAAGTTAAAAAGCTAAACTACTTAATTCTAAAAGTTTATAAAGTAATCTTACTATTTAACTATTTAAGAAAAGTTAATAAGAAGATATTAGCTAAAAGACTAAGCTATTTAACTAAAATTACTAACTTCTTTTATAGCTCTTAAATTGAAAGTAGATTTAAAAAGTTTATAATTAATACTAAATTTTTACTAATAATTAAAATCGAAGAAAATTATATAGCTAATTTTAAAATATTAGTTTTATTTCTTGATATTAAAGAAGCTTTTGATTATATATCTAAGAATCGATTACTAATTATTTTAAAAGAGTTTAAACTTCTAATTAGCTTAATAGTTTAAGTTAGCTTCTTTTTAGAAGCTAAATAGTTAAGACTAGTTTTTAATAACTAAATTAAACTTTTTCGTCTTATTAATACTAGAATTCTCTAAAATAATTCGATTAGTTTAATTTTATTCTTGATTTATATTCGAGATCTCTTTCTAATAATTAGTTACTTAGTCTAATTTTATATAAACGATATTATACTAGTAACTAGTTTAACTAGTTTCAAAAAGAATTACTAAATATTAGAAAAAGAAGCTAATAAGCTATATTCTTTTAAAATAGTAAATAGTATTAATTTTAACTTCGAGAAAACCGAGTTAATATACTTCTTTATAAAAGATTTAATAGTTTATTTAGTTAAATTACTGAATTAGTAAGTAATATACTCTTTTAAACTAATAAAATAATTTAAGATTTAATTCGATAATACTCTTAAATTTAAAAGTTATATTATTATCTAAATTAGTTAAACTAAATTAGTATTTCTCTAAATTAATTAACTAGCTAATATTAGTTATTTAATACTAATAAATAAAATAGTAATTAATATTAATAAATAGATTATAAACTTTATAAAATAAATTAGAAATAGTTATATAAATTTTATTAATAATTTTCTAATTAATTCTATTTAACTTAAAAGTTTTTCTTTTAATTTTTATTAAATAAGCTTTTTTAAGTTTACTAATTATTAGTTTTAATTAAGAATTAACTTTATAAATATTCTAGAAAAGATTAATTAATATTAGAAATTAGAGAAATAAAATAAACTTTAATATCTTTATTTTTTCTTTGAAAATTGATTAATTAGAAATTAAAAGTAAATTCTAACTTTAGTAGTTTTTAATATAACTAAATACTTTAAATATTAATTTCAAGTTTTTAATTTTTAAAAAAGTATTTTAGTAACTCTTTTTAATATATTTAATAATTAAAAAGTATTAATTTTAAACTAGTTAATAAGTTTTTTAACTTTAATTTAGTTTTTAAACTTTTAATATTGATTTTTAAAGAGATTTAAATTTAAAAGTTTATTAAAATTTAGTTTTTAATTTAGATTTAATTTTTAAAATTACTATATTTAATATTAACTTAATTATCTATACTAGTTTAATACTAATAACTTTTAAAAACTTAATATTTAATATTTTAAAATTTAAATTAGTTCTAGTAAACTTTAAAAGTTTTTAATTTAGAATTAAACTTTTTTTAACTAAATTAATAAGACTAACTTTAAAGAAATCTTAATTAGCTTTTTTAATATTGAAAATTTGAAAAAAGTTAAAATAGTTTTAATTTAATTTTAGATTTTTAATTATAAAAAAATTAGTAAATAATTTAATTCTAAGTTTTTTAATATTTACTAATTATTAATGTACTTTATTATTCTTTAAATAATAAATATTAAATCTAAAACTAATAAATTAGCTTTTTTAAAGAAAGTTTTAACTTTAAAGTTATTAAATAAATTAAGATTATTCTTTTTAATCTAATTAACTAATTAAATCTCTTTTTAAATATTAATTAACTTTAAATTCTACTAAAAGTAATATATATTAAAATCTTTTAAAATAAATAAATTAATTAAAATAGTTTTAAAAAATAAACTTCTTTTAATTATTTTATTTAATTTACTTTCAATTTAATTAGTTTTATTATAAATATTAATTATCTTAAATATATTAATTCTTTTATTTAGTTATATTACTAATAAATCTAAATCTATATTATTAAATATTAGTATTATACTAATAGTAAGAACTTTTAAAATATAAATAAGAGTTTATAATTTAAAATCCTAATATAATACTAATAGTTAATTAAAACTAGTATAAATTATAAATTAGCTATTTAATTAGTTTAAGTTTTTAATTATAATCTATAACTTTTAGATAATTAATAAGTTAATTTTTAACTTAATAACTAACTTGAAAACTAATTTAATTTCTAATAAACTTTTATTAAGATTTATTTATAATATTTAGATATTCTAGTTATTTATAAACTAGTAATAACCTTTTTTATTATTTTATATACTTTATACAATTTACTATTATTAATATAAGATTAAAAGTAGTTAATATACTTTAGAATTAAATATAAATAAACTTTCTTATAGATATTATAAATATTATAAATATATTATAAAGTTATATATAATTTTATATATAATTTATATTTAACTTAGTATTTATAAAATTAAATTATATATTTAAATCTTTAATACTTAGTATATTATATCGATTTAATTATATTTAATAGCTTTTTAACTTTAATTAAGATTTTAATAATATATACTTAGTTCCTAATATACTTTTCAACTTCTTTAATAATTTTAAAAGAGATTATTATAAAGTTAATTCTTTTAACTATCTAGTTAGTTTTTAATAAAAGCTAATAAAGAGTTTTAATTAGTTTAAGATTTAAAGAATTATTAAAAGTCTTTATTTTATTTAATACTAACTTTATATCTTCAAAAGTATTAAAGTTAATTATAAAGATTTTATATAATATTACTTTGAATTAAAGTTTATTTTTTTAGATACTTTTAAAATTAAGAAGATTTTTCTAAATATTAAACTTTTTAATTAAGAAATTAGTTATATAAAAGAGAATAGTTATTAATATTAAGTTCTTTTTATTAGTAATACTAATAATAACTAAGACTATAAAGCTTTTAATACTTTTAACTTTAAAAGCTTTATTAATAGTATTTCGGATTAAAAGAGTAAAGAAGAAAGCTAAAATATTATAGATTAAAATTAGTTAATTAACTATTTTAATTTTAATTTATTTAGACTTAGCTTTAAATATTATAATTTTCTATTTATTAATAATACTTATACTAGTAGTAATACTAGTAAAAGAGGTTTAAACTAGATTTTAAATAATTTTCGTTACTTTTTATAAGAAAATTACTAGAAATATTAAAGTTATTAGAAGCTAGATTATTAAAAGTTAAACTAAAAGCTTTTAAACTTTAAACTTAGTTTAAACTTTAATCTTCTAAATAATATATTCTAAGTTATTAACTTAGAAAGCTAGTATATTAATTATTTTTCTAATTATACTCTTTTCAATATAGTCTCTAAAGATCTATATTAAGTTTAAAAGTAATATTTATCTTTTCTAAAAGATAGTTATAAATACTACTTTAAAAATTAAATTATAAACTTTAGTAATAAGTTAATTTACTAAATTGTTTATAATAGTTATTTAAGAATTAGTCTAAATATTAATTTTAAATACTTTAATCAATTTAGTAAATATAAAAAAGTTTATTTATTTAAGAAAATAATAAATTATATTATTAATAATTATATTAGAGGTAAATTTAGCTAATAGATCGAAGTTTAAAATCTCTAAGAATCTAATAAAGTTGATATTAATATTAAAATAATAAAGAGGAAATAAAGAAGATATATTAATATTTATTTCTATATTAATATTAATTAAAGGGCTAAACCTAATAAATATAATATTAGTTAAAAAGTTAAAAAAGGAAGTAATTAAATAGATTTCAAAGTTAAAGCTTTATTAATTAATCGAAGTTTTAGACTCTATATTATAGTTTTAGAATATATCTTAATTATTACTATTTAAAGTAGATATCCTAATATAATAATATTAATTAGCAATTATAATAATATAATCTTATAATCTAATACTAGTAGTATTATAAAAGGAATATTTAATATTCTTTAATATTATCGAATTAAGTCTATTTAGCTTAATATTATTTTTAATATTATCTTTAATATTAATAGAGTAGATAATTGAAATTATAATATATCTTATTTAGATTTTAATTATAATAGAAGTATCTTAATAACAAAGAAGTATATTAATAAGTAAATAGCTTTATTAAATCTATAAAAGTATATTAAATCAAAGTAAATCTTTTTTATTTATTTTTTTTAATAATTTTTAATAATTTTCTAATATTTTTATATTTTTAAGTTTTAAATAAAAATTCGATAATATAAAGTAAATATTGTAATTTTTAGTAATAATAATAATATCTCGATAACACTGAGTTATATAATAAAGTTGATTACTTTATTCGATTTACTAAACTATAATTAATAAGAATATTAAAAGATCAAATCGATTTGAATAATTATATAAGTTTTTTCAATGATTTTTTATTAATATCTTAATATTAATAGTATTAACTAGCGATAATAGTATAATAGTTTTATAATCTAATATTAATAATATAATAGAAGAAATATTTAATATTATTTAATATTATCGAATTAAGTTAATTTAGTTTAATATTATCTTTAATATTAATAAAGTAGATAATTAAAATTATAATATATCCTTTTCGAATTTTAACTATAATAATAATATTTTAATAACAAGAAAATATATTAATAAATAAATAACTTTTTTTTTTTTATTTATTTTAATATCTTGTATAAGTTTAAGACTATAATAAGATAGTTAATAGTTATACTACTAGTAGCTAAGTATATATAAAGGCTATATAT
>JANHAA010000288.1:0-27156 GCA_026225975.1 Clarireedia hainanense | reverse complement strand
GAAAATTTATTTAATAAATAATAAACTTATAAATACTTTACTTTTAATAATAGAATTTAAAAAGAATATAAATATTATAATAAAATTAATAGTTAAAGAATATTAAAAGAAGATTAAATTGATTTTATATATAATAATTATTTTATATATAGATATTATATTTATAATATCTTAATTATTTTATTTTCTAATTAATTTATCTTAATATTATTTAAGAATAATAAATTATTATATAAACTATTTATAAGAAATAAAATATTTTATTATTAAATATAATATAAATAATTTATTCTAATTATTTATAATATTAAATATATTATTTATTAATAATAATAAAATAAAGTAATCTTTATAAAAGTATATAATATTTTTATATAATAAATTAATTGTTTAGAAAATATTAAAGTAAAATATAATAATAATATTTATAATTAAAATAAAGTTATTTAATATTAAAAGAATTATTAAAAAGATTATAAGAATAAATAAATTTATTACTATCTATTATAATAATATATAAATAATAAAATTAATTATAAGTAAAAATAAAAGAATATTAACTAAGTTTAGATATATTAATATTTAAAATATATAATTAAAATAAGAATATTTAAAGAAATTATTTAATATTATTTATTTATTTATAAAGAATATATTAATTAATAGTTTAATTAAAAATCTTATATATTAATAATTTGAATATTTTTATATTTATTTAAAACTATAAAATATAAAAAGTAAAATTAAGAAATTAAATATAATAATTTAAACTTTATAAAATATTTTTTGAAAATTATTTTTTTATTTATTATATCTTTCTAAAAGTAAAATTTATTAATAATTTAATTTTAATATATAAAATAAAGTATAAATAAAATAAATATTTTTTAGTAAAATAGTTAGATTATTTAATAAAAATTCTTTTTTTAATAAATTTTTCTTAAATATTAATAAATTCAATTAAATATAAAAGTTAATATAAATTAATAATATAATAAATATTATAAATAAATAAATAATCTTAAACTATTTATATAAAAAAAGTATTAATTAATATATAATAAAATATTATTAAAAGACTTTTAATTATATATAAAAGATATTTAAATTATATTTTTATAAAAATTAAATAGTTATAAATTTAATATATATTTAAATCTTAATATTATATTTAGAGTTATTTAAATAAACTTTAAATACTTTTATTTAATAATTTTATTATTATCTAATAATTACTTTAACTTAATATAAAATAATCTTTTAATATTCTTTTTTAAAAATCTATAAATAATTAACTTTTTATATAATATTATATAAGATTTATAATAACTAGTTATTGAATTAAAAGTAATAAAGAAGTTTTAAAAATAAATAAAATAAAAAAGCTTTTAATTATATATTTAAGAATTGATTATTAATTATTTTAAAAGAGTTTAAACTTTTTATTAATTTAATAATTTAGATTAACTTAATTATAAAAGTAAAATAATTAAGATTAGTTTTTAATAATTAAATTAAATCTTTTTATTTAATTAATATTAATATCTTTTAAAATAGTTTAATTAGTTTAATTTTATTTTTAATTTATATTTAAAACTTCTTTCTAATAATTAATTATTTAGTTTAATCTTATATAAATAATATTATAATAATAATTAACTTTATTAATTTTAAAAAGAATTATTAAATATTAAAAAAAGAAGTTAATAAATTATATTCTTTTAAAATAATAAATAATATTAATTTTAATTTTAAGAAAACTAAGCTAATATATTTCTTTATAAAAATTTAATAATCTATTTAATTAAATTATTAAATTAATAAATAATATACTTTTTAAATTAATAAAGTAATTTAATATTTAATTTAATAATACTTTTAAATTTAAAAATTATATTATTATTTAAATTAATTAAACTAAATTAATATTTTTTAAGTTAATTAACTAATTAATATTTAAACTAATTTATTCTTTTTTATAATATACTAGTTATATATTATTTATATTACTAGTATTTTAAATTATAACTTTTTAATTTAATATAAAGAATAAATTAATTTTAAAGTTTAATTTTAATTATTTTAAAATTTACTTTTTTAAAAAAATTTTAAATATTTTTAAAACTAGTTTTATTTTAATTATAAATATAAAAGCTATATTAATACTTTTTAATATTTATTTTATTAATATTATTTACTAATATACTTTTTAATCTTTTAAACTTTTAAAAAACTATTTAATTTATAAATTACTTTAAAAAAGTTATTAAAAGTTATTAAATTATTAAAAGTTATTAAATTACTAAAAGTTATTAAGTTATTAAAAGCTACTAAATTATTAAAAGTAATAAAGTTATTAAAAGTTAGATTATTAAAAATTATAAAGTTATTAGAAATTTACTTTTAATTTTAACTTCTTTTATTTTTTAAAAATTAAATAAAAGTTAAAATCGAAGTTAGAATTAAAGCTAATATTTAAACTAATATAAATAAATTAAATTAGATAATTAATATATTTATTAATTAATTTAAATAACTTAGAAAAGATATAATTATTTAAATTTTCTTTTTAAATACTTTTAAACTTCTTTTTAATTTAAATTAGTTAATTTTTAAAAGAGAATAAAATTAAAGATTATTAGAAGTTAATATTTATATTAATATTAAATTAGTTTTTCTTTTATATAAATAGTTTTTAATTATAAATTAAAATTAAACTAAAAGTTAAATTAACTCTTTTAAATTTAAATGAAAAGCTAATTTAAATATATAAATAAAATATTAACTTAAATTAATTAGTATATAATAATAAGTTAAAAGAAGTTATTTAAGTAATTAAATTAATTAGTTAATTAATTTAAAAAGAATAAAAGTATATAATTTAAATTCTAAAATATTATAATATAGAAAAGAATAAAATAGTAAATAAATTTATAAAAGAAATTACTAACTTAAAACTAAATATAATTATAATTAACTTTATTTATTTAAATACTAATATTAAATATATTAAGATTTAGAAATAGAAATTAATTTTAAAATAAACTACTAAGTTTAAATAAAATAAAAAAATTTAAAACTAATTATACTTTAATTTATAAATTAGTTTTTTAAAATAAAATCTTAATTTCTTTTAAAATTAAATAAGTTATAATTAATACTTTCTATTAATTAAAGTTAGATTATAATTATATTAAAGTTTATATATATTAATTAAACTTTATTAGTAATAATAAATATAAATATATATTAAACTAATTAAAATAATCCTTAGTTTAATAATATAATAATATTATATTAAACTATATATTAAAATAAAAAATCTTATATTTTAAATTTACTTTATTTAATTAGTTTTCTTACTTAATAAAGAATTTTATTTTATTTTTATTAAAATTTAATCTTTAATATAATTTTACTTTAAAGAAATTTTATACTTATTTTATATATTTAATTATTAGTAAATTAACTATTAATTATTTTATTATAATTTTAGATTTAAAAAGAACATTAAAATAATAAAATAAATAAATAAATATAAATATAATAAAAAGAAGATTTTGAAATACTTTCTTATTAATTACTACTTATTTATTAAAATTTATTTAAAGTTAAAAAACAAGTTTAATATATATTATTTTAACTTTTTATTATTATTAAATATTAAATCTAGAATTAATATTAATTTAGAATTTATTAAAGATATTAAAATATATATTTAGAAATATTATTTAATTTAATTAACTAACTTTAATATTAATTAAATTAGAAATTAATAAATTAGAATTTATTAAATTAATAATATTAAATTTAATACTTTTCTTAATATTAAAAGTAAGAATTTATATTATTTTATTATTTCTTTTATTAAAATTAAACTTTTAATATTCTTTTATTATATATAATATTATATATACTTAAACTTTATATATATTTAATTATTAGTAATATAATTATTAACTATTTTATTATAGTTTTAAATTTATATAGAATATTAAAATAAATAAATAAAAAAGAAAACTTTTAAATATTTCTTTATTAATTATTATTTATTTTTTTAAGTTTATTTAAAGTTAAAAGATAAGTTTAATATATATTATTTTAATTCTTCTATTATTATTAGATATTAAATTTAAAATTAATATTAATCTAAAATTTATTAAAAATATTAAAATATATATCTAGAAATATTATTTAATTTAGTTAATTAACTTTAAAATTAATTAAATTAAATATTAATAAATTAAAATTATTAAATTATTAATATTAAGTTTAATTTATTTATTTATTTATTTTATTATTTTAATATCTTTTTTAAGTTTAAAACTATAATAAAATAGTTAATAATTAATTTATTAATAATTAAGTATTTTTAAAGTTTAATTATATATAATATTAAATATAATTAATTATATTAAAGGTTTAACTTTAATTAAATAGAAATAAATAAAGTTTTTTAATAAATAAGAAAATTAATTAAATAAAATAAATTTAAAATTATAATAAATTAATTAATAATTATCTTATTAATATCTAAATATATATAAACTAATTATATATTTTTCTAATTAATTAAAATTATATTAAGAATTTAATTTTAATAAATAAAATAATAATAATAAAATAATTAAAAAAGTAAATTCTAAATCTAAAGAATATTAAAAGAATATTAAATTGAAGTAATTATATTATATAATATTAAAAAGTCTTAATAATATTATTATATTTAAAGTTATAAATTAATTTATTAACTTAGTTAGATAATATTTTAAAAAATAGATATTAATTTTATTTATATAAATTAATTAATATTGATTTTAAATTTAGTATTTAAAAAAAGTTATAAATTTAATTGATTAGTATTTAATATATCTTTTAATTTTTTTAAATTAAAATCAATTATTAATAAACTAATATTAAATATTTAATTATCTCTTTTTAACTATATATATTTATTAAATAAACTAAAGTTTAATTAATATAAATAAGTTTTAAAAAATTTATAATCTATTTTATAGTAAATAAGATTAAAAGTTTATTTTAAATAATTAGTATATAAGTTAATAAATAATTAATTAATTTAATTAATTAATTTTCAATTTAATATATTATTTTAATATTAATATTTAGTTTTAAGATTTAATATATTTAATAATAAAGTCTAGATATTTAAAATTATATTATAGAAAGAATTATATAGTATTTAGATTATATAATATTTAAAATTATAAAGTAGAATTAATTATTTAATTATATAAATATATAATTAATTTTTATAAACTAATTTATATCTATATAAATATTAAGGATTATAATAGTTATTATAATATTATTAAAGATTAATAATTCTTATATATAATAAAAAACTTTTATTAATATATTATAATCTTTATTTATATTTTCTTTATAAATTATAAAATTAAATAAAACTACTTTCTTAATAAAAGATTCTTACTAATCTTTATAAATAAAATAAAGAATTTTAAGTAGAAAAGAATTAATTAATTATATTTTTATTAATTATATATATCTAACTATTATCTAATTATAATAGTTATAAGTTTAATCTAATATATATTTTATTATAAAAAAAAACTATTTACTAGTTTATTTAAAAGTTACTTTTAAATACTCTTTTACATCTATTTTTTTTAAAAATTTATTAATTATTATATCTTAACTTATTATAATTAGTAGAATTAAACTTATTAATTATTAGTAATAAATAATATAATTCTTTAAACTTAGATAATAATATTAAATAAAATAAATATAATATTTAATTAACTTTAACTTTTATAATAAATTAATTAGAATTTTATTTAATATTTAGTTTAATAAATCTATTAGTATAAACTAGTTTATTTACTTTTTACTAAAAATATTATCTATTTAATAATTAAAAGATAAATTATATATTTAGTTATTTACTAATTATAATATTAAGATAAATAAAATTAATAAAAAAGATATTAATATAAAAGATTAATTAAAACTAAAATATTTATTAATCTAAGATATTTATAATAATTTTATAATTTTATAAAAGGAATTTTAAAATAAAAAAGTGAAATATAATATTTATTATAAAATCTTTAAAAATATTTATATATAAATTTCTATAATTATAAATATAAACTTCTTTATTAACTATAATCTTTAAAATATTAATTTTAATAATATTACTTTTTATAAAACTATTTATTTATTTAAAACTTACTTAATATTATATAAATTAATAATTCTTATTAATATTTAAAAAGAATATATTAATATCTTTAATTATATATATTATAATTAAGTATTATTAAATAATTAATATAAAAAGTAGAATATAATTTATAATAAAGTATATACTAATTAAATAAAATAAAAAGAATAATTATAATAATTACTTTTTTAAAAGTAGTTAAAGTTAAAATTAAACTAATATAAATAAATAAAAAGTTAAAATAAATTATTATAAACTAATAATTTAGTTAATTTATTTTAACTTTAAATTAAATAAATATTATTCTTATTATTGAATTAGTTAATAAATCTTAAAAGTTTAAAGGAAAAAATATATATATAATAATAATTTTTATAAAAGATATATTAAAATTAAAGATTACTTTAAATAAAAAAAATAAATCTAAGTTTAAAACTTTAGATAATAAAGATAAACTATTTAAAAAAAATAAGAATTATTTATATTATTTAAAAAATTAATTCTTTAATTTAAAAAATAGATATATTTAGAAACTAGAATATTATATATAGTTAAAAAGAATATTAAAAGATAAATCAATTAAAGAGAAATTTAGTATAATTAAAATTAAATAAATTAAAAAGAGATTTAAATTACTTTAATAAAATAATCTAAAGAAAATTATAATTAAAAAAAGTTTATAATAATTAATAATTAATTTAACTATCTTTTTATTATTATTTCTAAGAAAAGTAGTAATAATAATTATTAACTTTTTTTTAATAGATATTAATAATCTTAATATATACTTTATACTAATTATTACTAATAAATATTATTTAATAAACTTTACTTTTCTAGATAATTATAATATAGTATATTTAGTTAATAATATCTCTTTTTTTAATAATAAAAAATTATTTATTTTAATAATAATAATATTATTAAAGTAGATATATTATTATTTTTAATTATTAGATATAATATTTATATTATTAATAATATATTTAATAATTTAAATAGATTTAATATAAAAGATTTTATCTTAATAAATATTATTTTTATTCTTAATTTTTATATTAATATAATCTTTAAATTTTAACTAATAAAAGTAAATTTATAATTTTATAATATTGATTATATATTAAAATATAAATTATATAAGAAGAATATAATTATTATATTATTTATATAAAAGTATAACTTAGTCTTTTTAGAATTTAAGAAAGTTATTTCTTACTATTTAATTATATTAAATAATATTTTTATAAACAAAGTAATAATAATATACTTAACTATTTATTATAAGATTAGTAAGTTTTTTAAATAATTATATAATTCTCTTCTTAATAAAGAAGATATAATATAAATATAATATAATAAAACTAAGTATTTAAATTAGAAAGTATTTAAATATCTAATAAATAAAGTAAAAAGTATAAGAATTAAGAAAGTTTTAGAAGTTAATTATAAATATTATATAAAAGTATATATAAAGTAAATAATTAATTATTATTTAGAAAACTAATAACTATTAAAACTATTTTATAAAGTTATATAAAATCTTTTCGACTTTTTAATATTATTTAATAATTACTTATAATTATTATTAATTAAAAAGTTATATAATAGTAAAATCTTTAATATCCTATTAATTAATAAAACTTATTATAAAATATTCTAGATAATTACTAATTTTAAAATATAAGTAAAAAGATAATATTATTTATTAATCTATATTATTAAATAAAATAATAATAGATTAGTAATTAGAATAAATAAATATATAGAATATAAATAATAATTATCTATTAAAAGAATTAAAATTAAACTTTTACTAACTTATATTTTTAAGTTAAATAATATAATAAAGTATATAAGTTAGAAAGTTATTATTAAAATAATAAAAATATAAACTTAAATAAATCTTCTATTAAATTTATAGTTTAAAGTTATATAAATAGTAATTTACTTATATAATATAAATTTATTATAATAAAGAAACTTTAGAATATTAAATAAAGTTCTAAACTTTTAGTTTAAATAATATTTTTAATAGTATAATTTAGTATTATTAATATTAATTATAGTTAATTTATATTTAAATTAAAATAATATATACTAATAAAATTATTAAATTTACTTTTTAAATAAAGAATAAGAAATAGATATAAATAAAAAATAATATAAAGTTAATTTTTAAATTTATTTAAAATACTTAATAAATTATATATTTAAATTATTAATCTGCTAAATATAAGTATTAAAGTTTAATAGAATTATTATTACTTATAATATCTAGTTTAATAAGAATATTATTTATTTTAAAACTAATAAGAATTAAAAATTATTTTTAAAAAAGTATTTAAATAAAATTATTCGAACTTTTAATCTTAAGATTATTAAAAATCTAAATAGATTATTACTAGAAAATAATAATATAATAAATCTTAATATAATTATTAGAAGAATATCTCTTTAAAATATTAATAATTAAAAATATTATAAAAAGATTTTAAAGATAAAGAAATTTAATAATAATAATTAAAAACTTTCTAATAGTTTATAATTCTTAAATAATAGTAATTAAAATATATAATATATATAAAATTAACTTAAAAATTAAATTAATATTAAAACTAAAATTATATCTAATTAAATTTAAAATATAGATATTAATAATCTTATTAATAATAAGTAAAGTTAGTAAAGAAAATAAATAAAATATAAAGTATTTAATAAATTTATATTACTTGATTTATTAATAATTAAAAAGATTAATAAACTTAAAAGTAAAATAAATTATAATTATATTAATACTATTAATATATTTTATAAAGAGTATAAAAATAATTTAGAAGAAGATATTATTAAATATATATTTTTATAGATTAAAAATACTTTATATAAACTTATATATATTTTATATAATAGTATTTAATAATATAAATAAAAAAAGATTAAAGTTACTTTAATATAATTAGAAGTTTTTTAGTTAACTAATTTATTAAATAAGAAAGTTTAATTATTTAAAAAATTAAAATTTATAATCGAAGTTCTAGTTAAAAAAGTAGATTTAAAATAAAATATATAAAATATTAAACTCTTTTCTTATTAATAACTAAATTAAATTTTAATATATAATATTAAAAAATAAAAACAATTTTATATAAAGTATAATAAGAAGATTGTAAATATATTTATTAGAATAATTATTATTTAATTATTTTTTAAAAGTAATAAAAAGTTTAATAATTTCTATAATATATTCTAACTTAATTATTTAGATATAAATAAAGATAAAAAGTAAAGTAAATTTATAATACTTTATAATATAGTAGTTATTATAATTATAATTAAATTAAAGAAATTTATAATTAAACTATTATAATTATTTAAAATCTATAAAAGTTAAATAACGAAATTATCTAAGTAATATTAAAACTTAAATATATATTTAATAAGATTAGTATTTAAAATTAATTATAATAAAAAGATTAATAACTTTAAAACTTAGAATATATAAAAGAAAATATTAAAAGATTTAGTAAAGATTAAATTAATATTTTTTAAATAAGTCTTTATATATAAAATTAATTAAAATAAATATATTATTAGATATAAATTATAATTTATAATAAAAGAAGATTTATAAATAAAAAGTATAATTAAGTTAATATATATTATAATATTTACTTCTTATTTTTTTATATTATTATAATTATAGTTATTAATTTTAATTTTAAAATTAAATAATTTAATATAGTAAATACTTTTATAAATATATTATATAATTTAAATAGTAAGTTAATTATATATTATTTCTTAGTTAATTATAAAGTAGAAAGTATAATTATAATTATTAATTATATTTTTTATAATTTATAAAACTTATTAATAATATAATTTAAAAACTTTATTAAAACTTTAATTAAATTAAGAATAAAGTTATATTCAAATAAACTTTATATATTTATTACTAAAAATTATAAAATATTAATACTTTTCTTTATTAATAATATTTAAATTATCTATAATAAGAAATATACTAAGAATATAAAAAGAATTATTAATAAAATCTAATCTATATATAAATTATATAAAATAAATAATATTAAATAGTTCTTAGAAATTTAGATTATTAGAAATTAATCTTAGAAAAAACTATAGTTTATATTTAATATTTATATTAAAAAGATTATTAGAAAATTTAGTTTAATAAATAATTAACTTATAAATACTTTATTTTTAATAATAGAATTTAAAAAGAATATAAATATTATAATAAGATTAATAGTTAAAGAATATTAAAAGAAAGTTAGATTAATTTTATATATAATAATTATTTTATATATAAATATTATATTTATAATATTTTAATTATCTTACTTTCTAATTAATTTATCTAAAGATTATTTAAAAATAATAAATTATTATATTAGTTATTTATAAAAAATAAGATATTTTACTATTAAATATAATATAAATTATTTATTTTAACTACTTATAATATCAGATATATTATTTATTAATAATAGTAAGATAAAATAATTTTTATAAAAATATATAATATCTTTATATAATAAACTAATTATTTAGAAAGTATTAAAGTAAAATATAATAATAATATTTATAATTAAAATAAAGTTACTTAGTATTAAAAAGATTATTAAAGAGATTATAATAATAAATAAATTATTAAAAGAATTTAAACTAGTTATATTTAAACTTATTACTATCTATTATAATAATATATAAATAATTAGATTAATTATAAATAAAAATAAAAGAATATTAATTAAATTTAAATATATCGATATTTGAAATATATAATTAAAATAAAAATATTCGAAGAAATTATTTAATATTATCTATTTATTTATAAAAGATATATTAATTAATAGTTTTATTAAGAATCTTATATATTAATAGTTTGAATAATTCTATATTTATTTAAATTTATAAGATATAAAAAGTAAAATTAAGAAGTTAAATATAATAGTTAAAATCTTATAAATTATTCTTTAAAAGTTACTTTTTTATTTATTATATCTTTTTAAAAGTAAAACTTACTAATAATTCAATTTTAATATATAAAATAAAATATAAATAAAGTAAATAATCTTTAATAAAATAACTAGATTATTTAATAAAAATCTTCTTTTTAATAAATTTTTTTTAGATATTTATAAATTTAATTAAATATAAAGATTAATATAAACTAATAATATAGTAAATATTATTAATAAATAAATAATCTTAAAATATTTATATAAGAAAAGTATTAATTAATATATAATAAAATATAATTAGAAGACTTTTAATTATATATAAAAAGTATTTAAGTTATATTCTTAAAGAAATTAAATAGTTATAAACTTAATTTTTAATTTTTAATATTATATTTAAAGTTATCTAAATAAACTTTAAATACTCTTATTTAATAATCTTACTATTATCTAATAATTACTTTATTTTAATATAAAATAACTTTTTAACTTTTTTCTTTGAAAATTTACAAGTAATTAACTTTCTATATAATATTCTATAAATTTTATAGTAATTAGTTAATAAGTTAGAAGTAATAAAGAAGTTTTAAAAATAAATAAAGTAATTAATATTTTATTATAAAGACTATTATATTAAAGAACTATATTTATTTAAAATATTTTAATTATTTAGAATATTTAAATTATTAATATAAATATTAAATCTTTATATATTTATTATAAAATCTTAAAAAGTAATATAAATAAATATAATAGATTAGTAAGAAGTTTTTAAAGTTATTTTAAAAATAAGTTAAAAACTATTAAATAATCTAAGATAATATATAAAAGTAATAATAATAAAACTATTTAAAAAGGTATTAATTATATGAAAATAGAAGATAAAAGTTATTTTATTATAAAAAGTTTATTAAAAAGTAATAAGAAGTTTAATATAATTAATTTAATTTAAATATTATAACTAAGTTTAATAAAAATTAGATAGTAAAAATATATTATTATTATTATTATTATTATTACTTTTATTTCTCTTTTAATTATTATCTTCTTTATTAGATAATTAATTTATAAAATATTATTTTAACTTATATAATTTAGTTAATATTTTAAAAAACTTTTAAATATCTTTTAATATTTAATAATTAAAAATTAGTTTAATTCTAAAAATATTTAATAAGAAATTTACTTTATTAAGAACTTTTTATTTAGAAAATATTAATAACTTTTTAATAATTAATATTAAAAGTTTAAAAATAAGATAATACTTCTTTATTTTATAATTTTAATAATAACTTAACTTCTTAATATATAAATAATTATAATAATAACTTTTTTTAAAACTATATAAAGTACTTTAAATATAATTAAAATAAAGAATATAATAATAGTTATTATAATTACTAAAGTTAAAATAATTTTAAATATTATTTTAAAAAGTTTTAATATCTCTATTAAATAATTTTAAAAGATTATTTGAAAAAGTATTTTTAATATTAATAAAAATAATAAATTAGTTATTAATTAAATTACTTTAGTTAATTATTATATAAAAATCTTTTTAAATTAATTAAAGATTAATTAAAAGAGTAATTATTTTACTTTTATATTATAAAGTTTAATTTAATAATTAAAATAGAATTATATTTAGTTTAAGATATTATATTAAAAATTAATTATATTCCGAATTATAATCTTACTTAAGATATTTAAAGTAGAAAATAAATTAATTAAATATATAATAATTATTAAATCTAAAATCAATTTAAAAATTTAATAGTAAATAATTAAAATTAAAATAGAAATATTTTATAAAATCTTAAAAATATAATAAAAGTAATTATAAGATAATTAATTTATAAGCTTATATATATAAAATATTATAATTACAAGAAGTATATAATAAAGATATTAATTAATTTAAACTTTAAGATAAAGTTTAAAATAACTTACTTTAATTTATAAAAGGAAAATTATCTTTTTTAAAATTAGGAATATAATCTAATAAATAAAACTTATAAAAAGAAAATAATTTTAAAAAATCTTTATAAAGAATAATTAGAGAATATAAAGAAGTTTTATTTAAATAAAAACTAGAATAAGTTAATTATATATATTAAATATAAAAAGAAGAATTTAAAATTTAGTTATATAAATAATTAGTAATTAGAAAATAAAGAGATTAGAAAAATAAAAAGAATTTAAAACTTATTAATAATAAAAATTAAATAATATTTATAATAGTAGTATTATTATTAATCGAAGATATTTAATATTTAGAGTTAGAAATATAAAGATTAAAAGTAAAAAAATTAAACTTATTAATTATTCTTAACTAAATAAAAAGAGAAGTTTATATATTATTATACTATTTATAAACTTATCAAATAGTTTATTAAGTATAAAATAAATTAGCTAGAATTACTAATTTATAAATATAATTATAATAAAGATTATATTTAATTTAATAAAAGTTATTATATTTATCTTTATTATTACTTTATTTATTTAAAAGTATATAATTATATTTAAATATAATAAAAGCTTTTTTAAAACTTTTTAAAAAGATTAAAAAGTATTAATATAAATATATTAAAAGAATAAATAGAAAGTAATAATATTAATATTACTAGTATATAATATAAATAAAAGGAAATAATTTAAATATATATATTACGAAATTATTACTTTAAACTTTATTATCACGAAAAATTTATTTATAATTATATTTAATTAAAGTAATAATAATAATAATTATTATTATTTAAAGTAATTTAATTTAATTAAAATAAATATTTATTAAATCAACTAGATATTAGCTAATTAATACTAATTATAATTCTTAAATAATCTATTTTAAAAGTAATTATTTAATTACTTAATTACTAATCTTAAGTAAATAAATAAAAGAGATTAATTATAATTATATTTAATATTTTATTTATTCGAAACTTTCTTTAAATTTATTATAATTTAATATTTAAATTAAAAGGTATATTATAAAAAGAATTATATAGTATTTAGATTATATAATATTTAAGATTATAAAGTAGAACTAATTACTTAATTATATAAATATATAGTTAACTTTTATAAATTAATTTATATCTATATAGATATTAAAGATTATAATAGTTATTATAATATTATTAAAGATTAATAATCTTTATATATAATAAAAAGCTTTTATTAATATATTATAACTTTTATTTATATTTTCTTTATAAATTATAAAATCAAATAGAATTACTCTTTTAATAAAAAACTTTTATTAATCTTTATAAATAAAATAAAGAATCTTAGAAAAAGAGAAATTAATTAATTATATTTTTATTATTTATATATACTTAGTTATTATCTAATTATAATAAACTAATAATAATTATATAAAACTTAATATTAATATTTTATTTAACTAATTTATTAATTAGTTTATTTTCTTTAATATTATAATATCTAGGAATTTAAATTAATTTAATATTAATATTATTTTTAATTATTTCAATATTAGTTTTATAAACTTTTATTAATTACTTTTAGTTTAAACTATTATTTAATAATATTAAATAAAGTAAAGTAATATTATATCTTTATAATCTAAATTATTATAAATAAATTATTTTAATATTTTTAAAATAACTTTATTTAAAAGTAATTTAAATATAAATTAAAAGTATATTTAATATTAAATAATAAATAAAGATTTAAAAGATATTTAATAATAAGTAAGTAGTAATTAATATAATAAATATATTATATTAATTTAAATTAAATATAAAGTTTTATATATCTTTATAATTCTTTTTTTTATTAATTTTATTTACTTTTATTATAATAGAAATAATAAAATTTAATAGAATTATATATAATATATTTTTAAAAGTTTTTTTATAACTAATTAATAGTTTTAAACTTATAATCTTTTATATATATATAATCTATTATAATATTATCTGTTTTCTAATTTAATATTATCTCGATATTTATTATAATTATATAAAGTATTTACTTAGATTTATTTAGTAATATTTTTATTTCCTTTCTTTATTATATATAAAGTAAAATCTTAAATTATAAAAAATTAATTTATTATTTATCTTTATATTTAAAATAAAGAAAGAATAATAATCTTAAAATATTATTATTATTTTAAAAAAGATTTAGAATATTATATATTTTTAAATACTAGCTAGTATAATAAATATATAAAAATATTAATAATAGTTTATATAATATATATAATAATTTAATATCTTAATAAAAGTATATTTATTATAAAAAAAGTTTATTTAAAAGTTAAAAAAAAATAACTATTTATTAAAAATAGAAAGCTTTTATATATTATATATATTTAAAAAAATAATAGAAAAAATTAAATAAACTATTTAAATATTTACTTTTATTATTATTAATTTATTTACTTTTAAATTACTTTTAATAAATAATTTTAAACTTATTATTTAGTTAAAAATATAAATACTTTTAATAAAATTTCTTTAAATATTATAAATAAGTTAAATTCTTAGTTAGTTTTTATATATTTTCTAAATATAAATATCTTTTCTATTTAATTAAATAATAAAGTTATTTTCTAATATATTTTTAATCTAATATTTTTTCAACTTTATATTTAATATTTAAATTAACTAGTTTAATTTTAATAAATAATATATTTAATATTCTTAGTAATATTAATTTAAATAATAAAATATAAAAAATTAAATATATTCTAATTATTATTAATAGTTTAAATTTATAACTAATTAGTTTAATTACTTTATTAATTTTAAAAATCTTAATTTCTTATAATTTAATTTATTATTTAATATTTTTTATAATAATATATTATAAGAATTTAATAAAGAATAAAATTATATTATTTTTAAAATTAATAATTATAAAGTTAAGAAAGTTGAAAAGCTTTAAAAATTTATATATATAATAATTATATAAATTATATATTTAAAATATATATATACTAAGTATATTTATAAATTTATTTAACTATTAAAAATAATCTTAGAAATTTAATAACTAAAGTTAATATAATATATATAAAGATTATTTATATAATAAACTTAATATATTTAGATTATTATATTACTTTTTTTTTAAAAAAATCTTATTTTCAAATATTTTAATATTATTAATTATAATTTATAAGAATAATTAATAAATATAAGAATTTTAATTAAATATAAAGAAATTAAATAAATATAAATAAGTAAGTTAAAATTATTATATATTTACTTTTAATTATATATCTAGTTATTTAAAAAATTATTATTTTTATATTAAAGTTATTAGATAATTACTTTTAAAATACTTATAATTATCCTTTTTTACTTAATATAATTATAATTACTTTAGAAAAAATATTAAAGAATTAAATAAAAAAAAGTTTTCTAAATAAAATATATTAAATAAATATAAAGTTATTTTAAAGTTAAATATTTTATATTATATTAAATTAATATTATAATTAAACTATTATATATAATATTTTAAAGATTAATATTATTTATAATAAATAAGAATCTTCTTTACTTTTTATTTCTTACTTAATATTTAAAAGAAATTATAAGTTTAATTAATTAATATTTAGTATATTTTTTAACTTTCTTTAAGTTAGAGTAAATTATTAATAAATTAATATTAAATATTTAATAATCTCTTATTAATTATATATATACTAATTAAATAAATTTTAAAGTATTTTAACTAATTTATTTATTTTAAAAGACTTTAATATATATTATTTTTAATAGAATTTAAAGTTAATTAATATTTAAAAAGAGATTTAATTAGTTAATTAAATTGAAAAGAATAATTTAAATTTATTTAATAATTTTAAAATTAAAACTTTCTTTTAAAAAGTTAACTTTTTAATTTTAAATTTAATATTTATTACTTAAAGAGTAGTAAAATATATTAATAATTAGTAAATATTAGAAGATTTAAAATTAGATTATTTATTTATTTTTTTATAATTAAAATTTAAAATTAAATTAAAACTATTTTAATCTTTTTTAAATCTTCGATATTAAGAAAGTTAATTAGAAATTATTTAAAATTAATTTAATTGATTTAGTTAAAAAAATCTAATTTTAAATTAAAAACTTTTAAAGTTTATTAAAACTAGTTTAAATTTTAAAATATTAAATAATAAGTTTTTAAAAGTTATTAACTTAGAACTAATATAAATAATTAAATTAATATTAAATATTATAATTTTGAAAATTAAATTTAAATTAAAACTTAAGTTTTAATAAACTTCTAAATTTAAATTCTTTCGAAAATCGATATTAAAAGTTTAAAATTAATATTTTTCAGTTATTAAATATATTAAATAAAATTATTAAAATATCTTTTTAAAAATAAAAAACTTAAAATTAATTTTTAAAATATTTAATTATATTAAAAGTTATTAAAGTTAAAATTTATTTTTAATTTCTAATTAATTAATTTTTAAAGAAAAAGTAAATATATTAAAATTTACTTTATTTCTTTAACTTTTAATATTAACTAATTCTTTCTAAAATATTTATAAAATTAATTTCTAGTTAGAATTAATAATTAATAGATTTAAAAAAGTTTATTTAATAAAAATTAATAGAAAAACTTCTAAATTAAATAGAATTAATTAAGAAATTATTAATAAAACTTATTTAATTATTTTTAATTTATTTTATAAAGTTTATAATCTATTTATTAATATTAATTACTATTTTATTTACTAATATTGAATAATTAAAATAATATTTAAAAAGTTAAAAAAGTTAAATTATTTAATTCTAAAAACTTATAAAATAATCTTATTATTTAATTATTTTAAAAAAGTTAATAAAAGAATATTAATTAAAAGATTAAACTATTTAATTAAAATTATTAATTTTTTTATAACTTTTAAATTAGAAATAAATTTAAAAAATTTATAATTATTATTAAATTATTATTAATAATTAAAATTAAAGAAAATTAGATAATTAATTTTAAAATATTAATTCTCTTTTTTAATATTAAAAAGACTTTCGATTATATATTTAAAAATTAATTAATAGTTATTTTAAAAGAGTTTAAACTTCTAATTAATTTAATTATTGAAATTAACTTCTTTTTAAAAGCGAAATAATTAAAATTAATATATTATAAATAAATTTCAATAAAAGTTTATTAGAAATTAAATTAACTTTTAAATTAACTATTAAGTTAAAAATTAATTTATTAATTATCTAAAAACTATAAATTATAATTAAGAATTTAAACTAATTAAATAGTTAATTTATAATTTATATTAACTTTAATTAACTATTAATATTATATTAGAATTTTAAATTATAAACTTTTATTTATATTTCAAAAGTTCTTACTATTAATATAATATTAATATTTAATAATATAGATTTAAACTTATTAATAATATAACTAAATAAAGGAATTAATATATTTGAAATAATTAATATTTATAATAAAACTAATTAAACTAAAAGTAAATTAAATAAAATAGTTAAAAAAAGTTTATTTTTAAAAGTTATTTTAATTAATTTATTTATTTTAAAAGACTTTAATATATATTACTTTTAATAAAATTTAAAGTTAGTTAATATTTAAAAAAAATTAATTAGTTAATTAAATTAAAAAGAATAATTTTAATTTACTTAATAATTTTAAAACTAAAATCTTTTTTAAAGAAATTAACTTTTTAGTTTTAAATTTTATATTTATTATTTAAAAAGTAATAAAGTATATTAATAATTAGTAAATATTAAAAGATTTAAAATTAAATTACTTACTTATCTTTTTTATAATTAACAATTTAAAATTAAATTAAAATTATTTTAACTCTTTTTAAATTTTCAATATTAAAAAAGTTAATTAGAAATTATTTAAAGTTAATTTAATTAATTTAATTAAAAAGAGTTTAATTTTAAATTAAAAACTTTTAAAGTTTATTAAAATTAACTTAAATCTTGAAATATTAAGTATTAAATTTTTAAAAACTATTAAATTAAAGTTAGTATAAATAATTAAATTAATATTAAATATAGTAATTTTAAAAATTAAACTTTAATAAACTTTTAAATTTAAATTCTTTTAAAAATCAATATTAAAAGTTTATAAATTAAATAGTTTTTAAAGTTAAGAAGTTTATTAATTAATTTGAAATTAATATTTTTTAACTATTAAATATACTAAATAAACTTATTAAAATATTTTTTTAAAAATTAAAAACTTAAAGTTAATTTTTAGAGTATTTAGTTATATTAAAAATTATTAAAGTTAGAATTTACTTTTAATTTCTAACTAATTAACTTTTAAAGAAAAAGTAAATATATTAAAATTTATTTTATTTCTTTAACTTTTAATTTCGATTAATCCTTTTTAAAATATTTATAAAGTTGAATTTTAATTAAAACTAGTAATTAGTAAATTTAAAAAGTTTATTTAATAAAAATTAAAGGAAAAACTTTTAAGTTAAATAATATTAATTAAGAAATTATTAATAAAATTAAATTAATTAAAATAGTTCTTAGTTTAATAATATAATAATATTATATTAAACTATATATTAATATAAATCTTATATTTAAACTTATTCTACTTAGTTAATTCTTTTATTTAATAAAGAATTTTATTTTTCCTTTATTAAAATTTAATTTTTAATATTACTTTACTTTAAAAAATTTTTATATTTAGCTTTTAGATAATATACTTAGTTACTAATAGATTAATTATTAACTATTTTATTATAGTCTTAGACTTAAAAAAGATATTAAAATAAATAAATAAATAAATTATTAATAAAGTTTATTTAATTATTTCTAATTTATTTTATAAAGTTTATAATTTATTTATTAATATTAATTATTACTTTATTTATTAGTATTAAATAATTAATATAATATTTAAAAAAAATTAAAAAGTTAAATTATTCGATTTTAAAAGTTTATAAATTAATTTTATTAACTACTTTAGAAAAGTTAATAAAAAGATATTAATTAAAAGATTAAATTGTTTAATTAAAACTATTAATTTCTTTTATAACTTTTAAATTAAAAGTAAATTTAAAAAGTTTATAATTAATATTAAGTTTTTACTAGTAAATAAAATCAAAGAAAATTATATAATTAATTTTAAAATATTAATTTTATTTCTTGATATTAAAAGACTTTTAATTATATATCTAAAAATTAATTATTAATTATTTTAAAAGAGTTTAAACTTCTAATTAATTTAATATCTTAGATTAACTCTTTTTTAAAAGTAAAATAACTAAAACTAATTTTCAATAATTAAATTAAACTTTTTTATCTAATTAATATTAATATTTTTTAAAGTAATTTAATTAGTTTAATTTTATTTTTAATTTATATTCAAGATTTCTTTCTAATAATTAATTATTTAATTTAATTTTATATAAATAATATTATATTAATAGTTAACTTTATTAGTTTTAAAAAGAATTATTAAATATTAGAAAAAGAAGTTAATAAACTATATTCTTTTAAAATAATTAATAATATTATTTTTAATTTTAAGAAAACTAAATTAATATATTTCTTTATAAAAAACTTAATAGTTTATTTAATTAAATTATTAAATTAGTAAGTAATATATTTTTAAGTTAGTAAAGTAATTTAATATTTAATTTAATAATACTTTTAAATTTAAAATTTATATTATTATTCAAGTTAGTTAAATTAAATTAATATTTCTTTAAATTAATTAATTAATTAATATTTAGATTATCTTATTCCTTTTTATAATATACTAATTATATATTATTTATATTATTAATATCTTAGATTATAACTTTTTAATTTAATATAAAAACTAAACTAACTTTAAAGTTTAATTTTAATTATTTTAAAATTTAGTTTATTAGAAAATTCTAAGTATTTTTAAAACTAATTCTATTTTAGTTATAAATATTAAAGTTATATTAATACTCTTTAATATTTGTTTTATTAGTATTATTTACTAATATATTTTCTAATCTTTTAAACTTTTAAAAGATTATTTAATTTATAAACTACTTTAAGAAAGTTATTAAAAGTTATAAAATTATTAAAAGTTTATTTTTAATTCTAACTCTTTTTATTTTTTGAAAACTAAATAGAAATTAAAATTAAAATTAAAATTAAAACTAGTATTAAAGTTAATATAAATTAATTAAATTAAATAATTAATATACTTACTAATTAATTTAAATAAACTTGAAATAATATAACTATTGAAATTCTCTTTTTAAATACTTTTAAACTTTTTTTTAATTTAAATTAATTAATTTTCAAAAAAGAATAAAATTATAAATTATTAGAAGTTAATATTTATATTAATATTAAATTAACTCTTTTATATAAATAGTTTTTAATTATAAATTGAAATTAGAATAAAAGTTAAATTAACTTTTTTAGATTTAAATTAACTAGTATATAATAATAAGTTAAAAGAAATTATTTAAATAATCGAATTAACTAGTTAACTAGTTTAAAAAGAATAAGAATATATAGTTTATAATAATAATTAAGTTAAATTATATTAGCTAAACTTATTTAATAATAACTTTAAATAAGAATAATTAATAAAAGTATATAATATTAATAATTAAATAGTTAAAAAAGATATTAATATTAAATTAGTTTAGATTTTAAAATATTATAATATAAAAGAGAATGAAATAATAAATAAATTAATAAAAGAAGTAATTAATTTAAAACTAGACTTTTAATTAACTAACTTTATTTATTTTAATATTAATATTAAATATAGTAAAATCTAGAAATAAGAATTAGTTTTAATATAAATTACAAAGTCTAAATAAAATAAAGATTTTAAAATTAATTATATTTTAATTTATAAATTAGCTTTTTAAAATAGAATTTTAATCTCTTTTAAAACTAAATAAATTATAATTAATACTTTTTATTAGTTAAAACTAAGTTATAAATATATTAAAGTTTATATATAAAAATAAAGTTTAATAAATAATAATAAATATAAATATAATAAAAAGGAAATATTTGAATATTTTCTAATTAGTTATTATTTATTTACTAAAATTTATTTAAAATTAAAAAATAAGTTTAATATATATTATCTTAATCTTCTATTATTATTAAATACTAAGTTTAGAATTAATATTAACTTAGAATTTATTAAGAATACTAATATTTATATTTAGAAATATTATTTAATTTAGTTAATTAACTTTAAACTTAATTAACTTATTAATCTAATTTAAATTAAAACTTATTAAATTATTAATATTAATTTAATATTATATATTAAAGTTTATTTAATTTAATACTTTTTTTAATATTAAAAATTAGAATTTACTTTTCTTATTATTATTTCCTTTACTAAAGTTAAATCTTTAATATCTTTTTATTATATATAATATTATATATACTTAAACTCTATATATATTTAACTGTTAATAATATAATTATTAATTATCTTATTATAGTCTTAAACTTATATAGAATATTAAAATAAATAAATAAAAAAAATTAAAATTAACTTTTAATAATTAAATTAAATTCTTTTATTTAATTAATATTAATATTCCTTAAAGTAATTTAATTAGTTTTAAAAAGAAGTATTAAATATTAGAAAAAGAAATTAATAAGTTATATTCTTTTAAAATAATTAATAATATTAATTTTAATTTTAAGAAAATTAAATTAATATATTTTTTTAATATCTTATATAAGTTTAAAACTATAATAAAGTAGTTAATAATTATATTATTAATAGTTAAATATATATAGAATCTAAGTATATATAATATTATATATAATAAAAAGATATTAAAAATTTAATTTTAATAAAGGAAATAATAATTAAACGAAATTTTATATATTAAGAAAGTTTTATCGAAAAAACTTATATAGTTATTTAAATCAATTTGATCTTTTAATATTCTTATTAATTATAATTTAGTAAATTAAATAAAGTAATTAGCTTTATTTTATAATTTAGTATTATTAAGATATTATTATTATTATTAATTTTCGAAGATTTTTACTTTATATTACGAATTTTTTATTAAAAATATCGAAAAATTATTAAATATAATAAAAATATATTAAAAAGAGATTAGTAACTAATTAAATAAGTTTCTATAGATTAGATTAGTTTGATTATATTTTTATATATTTTATAATTCTTAAAATATTATTATTATTATTACTTTTAATATTTTTAAATATCTAATATTAAAGATAATATTAAATCTAAATCGCGAGATTATAATAATATTAAAATAATATTAAGAAATTAAAATTAATACTTTAACTTTTTATAAACTTAAAATATTTTTTCTAATATAAATATATCTTTTTAAAAGTAAAATATTAATATTATTATAAAGAGATTTTCAACTTTTATTAAAGAACTTAATAATTAAGATATTATTTAAACTAGCTTTTATTTAATTACTTTTTTAATAGTTATAATTATTAGATTTAATTTATTTATTAATATTATTATTATAGATATTATTATCTTATTATTACTATTTATAATCTATTATTTTAACTTAAATTTAGATATATTTAGCTTTTCGAATATACTAAGTTTAGACTCTTTTAATAAATCTATTTTAAATATAATTACTAATTTTAATAAAATTCCCTTTTAGTTTTTTAAATAAATTAACTTTTTCTTATTAGAATTTCAGAATAATAAAAATTTAAAAACTATTTTCTTTATTATTTCTACTAATAACTTAGCTAATTAATTTATTTCTAAAATTTATAATTTTATTTTTAAAATAATATTTATAACTATCTTTTAGAAAAAATAGATATTACTTTTAGACTTAATATAAGTTTTTAAAGATTATACTAAAAAGAGAATAATTTAGAAAATAACTGATTTACTAGCTTTTTAAATAAATAATTTAGAATATATTATTTAGAAGATTGAAATTCAAATTAAATTTAAAATTTAAAAGCTTTTAATTTAACTTCTAATAATATAACTTTTAATAACTTTAATATTTCTAATATCTCTTTTATAAAAAATAATAAAAATTATTTAAAATCTAGTTTAAACCTCTTTTATAAATATTATTAATAAATAGAAAATTATAAAATTTAAAGCTAAATCTAAATAAATTAAAGTTAAACTAATTAATTAATTAATTTTAATTTATAATACTTTAATTTCCTTCTTTACTTTTTCGATTTAAAATACTATTAATAAAGCTTTTAAAATTAAAAATATTAAAAGTTTAGTAATCTTAATTATTATTAGTATAATTAATAAAAAGAACTTAATATTAATAACTATTTTTCTTTATATAATTAATTTTTTAATTAAGAAACTTAATATTTAGAAAAATCTTTTTAATTTTAAAAGTATTTAAAAGAATAAATTTTAATTTAAAGTAATATTATATAAAATCTTTATAATTAATTTTAATATTTTTAAAAGTATAAAATTAGTAATAAATAAAATAAAGATTTTTAATAGCTTTTTAAATTTTAAACTAATTAGAACTTTTTATTAATTTTTATTAGAAGTTAACTAAAGAGTTAAAGAAGTTAGTTTAATAATAATCTTTTTTAAAACTAATAAGGAAATTGAAAAGTATATTAAGAACTAAATATATATTATTAAAATCTTAATTAAAATTAAAAAGTTATTAAATATAACTAAATCGATATAATATACTAAATATTAAGGATTTAAGTATATAATTTAATTTTATAAATACTAAGCTAAATATAAACTATATATAAAACTATATATAACTTTATAATATATTTATAATATCTATAATATTTATAAGAAAATTTATTTATATTTAACTTTAAAATATATTAATTACTTTTAACTTTATATTAGTAATAGTAAATTATATAAAGTATATAAATTAATAAAAAAAGTTATTATTAATTTATAAATAAATTTTAATAAAAGTTTATTAAAAACTAAATTAGTTTTCAAATTAGTTATTAAATTAAAAATTAATTTATTAATTATCTAAAAGTTATAGATTATAATTAAGAATTTAAACTAGTTAAATAGTTAATTTATAATTTATATTAGCTTTAATCAACTATTAATATTATATTAGAATTTCAAATTATAAACTTTTATTTATATTTTAAAAATTCTTATTACTAATATAATATTAATATCTAATAATATAAATTTAAACTTATTAATAATATAACTAAGTGAAAAAATCAATATATTTAAAATAATTAATATTTATAATAAAATTAATTAAACTAAAAGTAAATTAAATAAAATAATTAAAAGAAGTTTATTTTTAAAAACTATTTTAATTAATTTATTTATTTTAAAAGATTTTAATATATATTATTTTTAGTAGAATTTAAAATTAATTAATATTTAAAAAAGGATTTAATTAGTTAATTAGATTAAAAAGAATAATCTTAATTTATTTAATAATTTTAAAATTAATATTTTCTTTAAAAAAGTTAGTTTATTAATTTTAAATCTAATATTAATTACTTAAGAAATAGTAAAATATATTAATAACTAATAAATATTAAAAGATTTAAAATTAGATTACTTACTAATTTTTTTTATAATTAAAAATCTAAAATTAAATTAAGATTATTCTAATTCTTTTTAAATCTTTGATATTAAGAAGACTAATTAAAAATTATTTAAAATTAGTTTAGTAGATTTAATTAAAAAGAATTTAGTTTTAAATTAAAAACTTTTAAAGTTTATTAGAACTAATTTAAATCTTAAGATATCGAATATCAAGTTTTTAGAAATTATTAATATAAAGCTAATATAGATAATTAAATTAATATCGAATATTATAATTTCGAAAATTAAGTTTAAATTAAAAGTTAAATCTTAATAGATCTTTAAATTTAAATCTCTTTGAAAATTAATATTAAAAGTTTAAAAATTAAATAATTAAAGTTAAAGTTAAGAAGTTTATTAATTAATTTAGAATTAATATTTTTTAGTTATTAAATATACTAAATAGAGTTACTAGAATATTTTTTTAAAGATTAAAAACTTGAAATTAATATTTAAAATATTTAATTATATTAAAAACTATTAAAATTAGAATTTACTTTTAATTTCTAACTAATTAACTTTTAAAGAAAAAGTAAAGATATTAAAGATTATTTTATTCTTCTAACTTCTAATATCGATTAATTTCTTTTAAAATATTTATAAAGTTAATTCCTAATTAGAACTAATAATTAGTAAATTTAAAAAAGTTTATTTAATAAAAATTAAAAGAAAAACTTTTAAATTAAATAAAATTAATTAAGAAATTATTAATAAAGTTTATTTAATTATTTCTAATTTATTTTATAAAGTTTATAACTTATTTATTAATATTAATTATTATTTTATTTACTAATATTAAATAATTAATATAATATTTAAAAAAGTTAAAAAACTAAATTATTTAATTTTAAAAGTTTATAAAGTAATCTTATTATTTAATTACTTTAGAAAAGTTAGTAAAAGAATATTAACTAAGAGATTAGATTATTTAATTAAAACTACTAATTTCTTTTATAACTTTTAAATTAGAAATAGATTTAAAAAGTTTATAATTAATACTAAGTTTTTACTAATAATTAAAATTAAAGAAAATTATATAGTTAATCTTAAAATATTAGTTTTATTTTTTAATATTAAAAAAGCTTTTAATTATATATCTAAGAATTAATTATTAATTATTTTAAAAGAGTTTAAACTTCTAATTAACTTAATAATTTAAATTAATTTCTTTTTAAAAATAAAATAACTAAGACTAGTTTTTAATAATTAAATTAAACTTTTTTATTTTATTAATACTAAGATTTTTTAAAATAGTTTAATTAGTTTAATTTTATTCTTAATTTATATTCGAGATCTTTTTCTAATAATTAGCTATTTAATTTAGTTTTATATAAATAATATTATATTAATAGTTAGTTTTATTAGTTTTAAAAAGAATTA
>JANHAA010000287.1:0-33082 GCA_026225975.1 Clarireedia hainanense | reverse complement strand
ATATATATATCTATAATTATTATATTTATTATAGAAATTTAGTTTTTTATAATAAGATATTAAAATTATTATACTCTTTATTAATCTTTATATATATATATAAGAATATATTATAATAAACTATTATAATTTTAATAAAGATAAATATAGTTTTAATAATATTCTAATTATTATTAATTATTTTAATAAATAAATAATTACTATTTTATATTATAAAATAATTAATATCTAAAAATAAATTTAGTTATAATAATCTAGATATATTAAGTTTATTATATAAATAATCTTTGTATATATTATACTAATCTTAGTTAGTAAAGCTTATAAGATTATTTAATAATAAAATAGACTTATAAATATACTTAATATATATATACTTTAAATATATAATTTATATAATTACTATATATATATATATAAACTTTTAAAGCTTTTCAACTTTTTTAACTTTATAATTATTAATTCTAAGAATAATATAATCTTTTCTTTTATTAGATTCTTATAATATATTATTATATTATTAATAATTTAATACTAATCTCTTTAACTAATTAATAATTTTCTAAATAATATTTTATTTATAATTTTTCTTATTTAAGAAATTACTAAAGTTATTAAAAGAAAGTTTATTCTACTAAATAGTAATATAAATATTATTATCTTTATTATTATCTTTATTATCTTTTTTATTTCTATTTATTTATTTACCTTTTTTTTATAACTTTTATTTCTACTTTTACTCTTTTTATAACTTCCTTTAAATCTTATTTTCTTTATAAATTAATTTTATTTAATAATATATTTTCTTCTTAAGATATTAAATATAAAATATTTAAGAAAAGTATTAAGATATTATAATAAAATTAAAACTTTATATTTAATATAATTCTCTCTTTTAGATATTTTTATTTTAATAATCTAAAGAATATTAATAATAATTTAAAAGTTTAATATATTAATAATACTTTTATAAATTCTAATATTAATATAGAAAAGAGAAATAAAAGAAAGAATAAAATAATTAATTTTCTATTCTCCTAATTTTAAAATCAAAGTTCTATTTTATTCTTAATAAATAATAAATTAGTTATATTAATTTAATTAATTTTAGAATTATAAATATAAACTAGAATTTAATAAAAATAGTTAAAATTATAATAAATTTAAATTATTAAACTAATTTCTATTTATATCTTTATTAATATTATTTCTAATATTATAATTACTTTCTTTTTAATATAACTTTAATAAATATAATTTATAAAAGATTAATTAATTATCTTTATAAAGTAATTAAAACTTATTATTAAACTAAAAGTTTTTAATAAATAATTAACTTAAAAAATAACTAAACTATTTATAAAAGAGATATTTAAATAATATAATTTTAAATATAATTTATTTACTCTATAGATTTATATTTAAAAAACTAATAAAATTTATAATCTACTTTTTTATATATATTTAATCTATAACTTCTCTTTATTTAATATTAATTTAATCTAATTTCTTTAAATTACTAATCTTATTAATAAATTTAATAATAATTTTAATATTTTTTTATCTTTATAAAAATATATAATTCTTAATAGACTAGCTATATATATTTACTTTAATAAATACTAAGTTTATAAATATATTTATAATTAGATTAAAAGTATTATTTTTAATTACTTTAAAAGTTTATTTTTATAAAAACTACTTTTATTTATAAAATAATTAATTAAAAAGTTATATTTATTTTTTTATAATAATTCTAAATTTATTTTTACTAAAAGTAAATATTATATATTATTTATAATTATTTCTAAATTTATATTTTTATTTAAAAAGTTTTATTATTAACTTTATATTTTAACTTCTATTAATAAAGTTATAAAAAAGATAATCTAAAAGAATTTTCCTTTTAAACTTACTAAATATTACTAGAATTAGATTAAATTAATTTAATATCAAGTTATTTTCTTATAAAACTTAGTCTAATATTTAAATTTCTTAAAATAATAAGATTATATTAATAAATTATTAATACTATTTTAATTTATTTATATTTTTATAATATCTACTTTTATATATTATTTTACTAATACTCTAATTAAAACTAATAAAGAAATTATTATTAATTAAATTAATTACTTCTTATTAAATTATAAAACTAATTTTAACTATTTTACTCTATTAATATTAACTAATTCTATTATAAATAAAATATCTTTTTACTTTATATTAAGAAATACTATATTTACTTTTTAAGATAAATTAAAAGATAATTTTTTTTTTAAAAATATCTTTAATTATTCTTATAATAATACTTTTTATTATATTAATATTATTAATATTAACTTTTTTAATTAAAAAGAAAAATACTTTAATACTATAAATAAATAAGAATAAGAAAATAAATATAAAGTTAAGATTATTATTATTATTTATATAATTAATAATTGAATAAAAGATTATATCTAGTAAAAAACTCTTTATTAAATAAAATTAGAAATATAAGATATTTAGATTTAATTAAATTATTAGAAAGAAAGTATATAATATTTTTTTATATATTAATAAGAAATTAATATTTATTTTAAACTAAAACTCTTATTAATTTAAAAGTAAATAATTTTATTTTTATTAATATTATATTCTTTAAAATATTTAACTCTATTTAAAAAGTTATAATAAAAAGATTAAAGATATTTTTATTAATTAAAAGTTATAATAATAAAAGAAACTAAAAAATCTTTTATTATATTTATTTAAATTTATTTATTAATAATTAACTTTAGACTTATACTTTTTTTTTAATTATTTACTTTATATACTTTATAATCTTTAGAAGAATATAGTTATTTGAAAATTAAGTTTTTCTAAATTATAAATAATATTAATTATATTAATTTATAAATTTACTTTCTAACTAAACTTACTTTTAATTTATAATATATATTTATACTAATTTTAATCTTTATATAATTAATTATAAATACTAGAAAAATATAAATTAGTAAAATTATAAATTAGATAAATATTAAAAATAATAAATTAATATTAATTATTTAAATAACTAAGTAGTTACTTTAATATCAATATTAGTAATATTATAATATATTAAAATAAAAGAAATTTTACTTTACTTAGTAATTTAAAAAGTAAAACTAATTTTTATTATAATTATATTTATAATTTTATAATTATTTAAATTATATTAAATATTTCTAAAAGATTAAGTTTATATATTTAAAATAATAGAAACTATCTTTAAAAATAAATAATTAATATAGCTTTTAATTACTATTAAAAAGCTTAAACTTTTTTAAAAACTTTAAATAAATTACTTAAAAAAAATTATTAATTTATATATAATCTTTAAAATTATTTTCTATATACTTTATTATCAAGATAATTAATATAAACTAAATACTATTTTGATTTATAAAATCAATTAACTATTTAAAAAGTAATAAACTAATTAAGAAAATAAATAAACTATTTTCTTATTATTTAAATAATTATATTCTATTCTTTAATTTTAACTAACTATTATAACTTTTTTATTTAAAATTAATATTAAACTTTTAATTTTTAATAAATATTAGAAATTTTTAATTATATTCTTTAAATCTAAATTAAATATTCTATTATTTTATTATTTTTATAACTATAAGATTATTTTAGAAGAAAGTATAAAAAGTAAACTTTATTATAATCTATTATATAAAATATTAACTAAAGAATTAAAAACTATTAAAAAGTATTTTACTAAGAATTTAGTTAAAAGATTTATTAAATTAAATTAAATTTTATTTATTATTTTAATCTTCTTTATTAAGAAACTAAATAGATTATTATATTTTTATATCGATTTCTAAATACTTAATATACTTATTTATAAAGATTACTATTTACTATTACTTATTAATAAAACTTTTATTTATATTTTTTATATAAAAATCTTTATTAAATTAGATATTAAATAAATATTTTATTATATTAAAATAGATTTAACTTTAAAAAAGTATATTATATTCTATATATATTATAAAGTTTATAAATATAAAGTTATATTTTTTAAATTAATTAATAATCTTATAATATATTAATATTATATAAATAATATCCTTTTTAACTATTTAGATATTTTTTATATTATATATTTTAATAATATTTTAATCTACTTTGAAAATATATTTGAATATAAAGTTTATATTAAATTAATTTTATAATATCTCTAAGATATTAAATTATAAACTAATTTTAAGAAATATAAATTTAATATTATTTATACTAAATATTTAAAATTTATTATCTTAACTAATAATATAGAAGTAAACTTCGAGAAGATTATTATAATATAATAATAAGTTTATCTTTTAATAGTAAAAGATATATAATTATTTTTTAGATTTTATAATTTTTATAAATATTTTATTTATAATTTTAATATTATAACTAAATTATTTATTAATTTAACTAAAGTTAATACTCTATTCTACTTTAATAAAAGTTATTAATTAGTTTTCAATATATTTAAATATATACTAATAAATATACTACTTCTTTAATATTATAATTACTTACTTTTTTATATATTAGAAATAGATATATTAAATAATATTATAATAAATATACTTTTATAAAAATATAATAATAATTAACTCTTTATAATATTCTTCTTAAAAATAATATAATTAGTTAAATTAAATTATAAAGTATATAATAAAGAAATACTTATAATTATTAAATTATTTAGTAATTAGTAAACTAAGTTTATATTAACTTTATATTAAATCTATATTTATATAAATTATAAAGTATTAGAATACTTTATAATTACTAAATCTTTAAATATATAATAAACTTAATAAACTAAACTTCTTATAAATTATAATTTCTTAATTATATATTAACTAAAGAAGAATAATCTTTTTATAAATATATTAATTTATAGAATTAATAAACTATTATTATAAAATAAATAAAAGAAATAAAATAAATTATAATAACTTTTATATAATAATTAAATTAACTTAAGAATTCTTAATAATTTATTAACTAATATTATTATATTTAATATTTTTAACTCTTTTTTATTTTTAATTTTTCTTGTTAATCGACTTCTTAAAGCTAATTATAATTTAAACAGTCTATAAAATCTAAAAGTTTAAATTACTTATAATAATTTTTATTTAACTTTTAAAAATAATCTTCTTTTATATAATAATTATTTTATTATTTTTAATATTTAAAATCTCTATATATTATTTATTTATAAAATATATAATTCTATATTAATTATATATCTTAATATTAAGAAGATTACTTTTTTATTTATTAAATTATATTATTAATATAAACTAGTTACTTTAGTATATATATATATCTATAATTATTATATTTATTATAGAAATTTAATTCTTTATAATAAAATATTAGAATTATTTTATCTTTTACTAATCTTTATATATATATAAGAATATATTATAATAGATTATTATAGTTTTAATAAAAATAAATATAGTTTTAATAATATTCTAATTATTATTAATTATCTTAGTAAGTAAATAATTACTATTTTATATTATAAAATAATTAATATTTAAAAATAAACTTAGTTATATTTATAATATATTTATTAATATTATAGTTTATTTATAATAATACTTTTTAATTATAATTTATAGTTTATCTTTTTTTTTTAAAAAGAGTTTAATATAATATTTAGAATTTAGATTAAACTTTTAATTATTAACTATTTATAAATAAATAGTTAAACTAAGATTTATAATTAGTATTTATAAAAAAGACTTTAACTTTTTATTAACTACTATTAAGATAATTAATCTAAATTTTTATTAATAATAGATTATATTTAATTAATTTTATTCTATTCTAGTAAGGAAAAAGCGGGTTAAGATTTCGGGCAGGTTGTAAAAAAAATATAATATAATTATATTAAACTTTATTATTAATAATTAAATTACTATATAATCACTTTCTAATTAATAGTAACTAATTTTCTAATTATATATAGCTTTGTACTAGCTTATTATTAAGTTATATTAATATTTCCTAAAAAGGTAAACTGTTTTATTATATAACTACTACCTAGTTAGTTTAGATTCTAGTAAGGAAAAGGCGGGTTAAGATTTCGGGCGGGTTATAAAAAAAATATAATATAATTATATTAAACTTTATTATTAATAATTAAATTATTATATAATCACTTTCTAATTAATATTAACTAATTTTCTAATTATATATAACTTTGTACTAGTCTAGTATAGAAAAGGCGGGTTAAGATTTTAAGCAGGTTATAAAAAAAATATAATATAATTATATTAAACTTTATTATTAATAATTAAATTACTATATAATCACTTTCTAATTAATAGTAACTAATTTTCTAATTATATATAGCTTTGTACTAACTTATTATTAAGTTATATTAATATTTCCTAAAAAGGTAAACTGTTTTATTACATAACTACTACCTAGTTAACTTAGATTCTAGTAAAGAAAAGGCGGGTTAAGATTTCGGGCGAGTTATAAAAAAAATATAATATAATTATATTTGAATAGTATAATTAGGTTTAGGATTAGAAAAACATTATAACTCTATATAAAAACTTTTACAACTTTATATTAATCAACTTCTTATACTCTATATTAACTAGCTAATAACTGATAATAAAAATATTATTAACTTATATAAAAATATTATAACTCTATATTAACTAGCTAGTAACTGATAATAAAAATATTACTAACTTATATAAAAATATTACAATTCTATATCGATTAGCTAGTAACTAATAATAAAAATATTATCAACTTATATAAAAATATTATAATTTTATATCAACTAGCTAGTAACTAATAATAAAAATATTACTAACTTATATAAAAATATTACAAGCTTATTATTATCAATTACTAGCTAGCTGATATAAGGTTATAACGTTTTTATATAAATTAGTAATATTTTTATTATCGGTTACTAGCTAGTTAATATAAAGTTATAATATTTTTATATAAATTAATAATATTTTTATTATTAGTTATTAACTAATCGATATAAAGTTATATTACTTTTATATAAGTTAATAATATTTTTATTATCAGTTACTAGCTAATCGATATAAAGTTATAATATTTTTATATAAGTTAGTAATATTTTTATTATTAGTTACTAGCTAGTCGATATAAGGTTATATCGCTTTTATATAAGTTAGTAATATTTTTATTATTAGTTACTAGCTAGTCGATATAAAGTTGTAATATTTTTATATAAGTTAGTAATATTTTTATTATTAATTACTAGCTAGTTAATATAAAGTTGTAATATTTTTATATAAGTTGATAATATTTTTAATAAGTCTATAGTATCTTAAAAGTATAAGTATTTATTCTATAAACTAATATCTTTCTTAACTTTATTAAATAAGGATAATAAATCTTGAAAAGTCTCTACTAATTTATTATCTTTATTATACAAAGTTATCAAACTCTCAATTTAATTAATCAAAATAATTTATAATATTACTAAAGCTTAAAGTTTTCAAAGATAAGAGAAGAAGTATAGTAAATAATATAACAAGCTTAAAATATACTTCTAATATAATATTCTTTTATTCTCTACTTTATTATCTAGAATCGATTAAAAAGAGAATAGACTTTAATATTCTAGAAAGCTATTAGTAATAGAAAGTTAAGAAAGATAGTAGAATATAGAATTAAAATATAAAGAATAAATAAGTTTAAAAGGATATTAATATAGAAGAATAAATATAACTATTTAGTAAATTAAATAAAATAAATATACTTGTAATTTCTTTTATAAAGAATAGAGTATAGATTTTACTATATACTATAATTAGGTTATTGTAAATAGAAATAAAGATAATCGAAAATCTTATAACTAATAAAAATCTGAAAGAGGATAATTCTAGATTAAGATACTAAAAAGATCTTTCGTTATCTTAATCTTATATATTATTAGTATATTCGAATTCTCTATTTTATTACTCCTTTAATCTAAAATATTCGAAACTTTCTTCTTAATAACTATATATATTAAGGAAGAGAACTTATCTTTATTATCTTTGTTTATTAAAAAGGAGAAGTTGTTCTTACTATTTTTATTTACTAAAAGGGGAAGTATATTCTTATTATCTTTGTTTACTAAAAAGGGAAGTATATTTTTACTATTTTTATTTACCAAAGGCGAGAGCTTTAAATATAAAATATATTAATATTTATAATATAGACAAATATCGAATCTATAGTTAAAGAAGAATTAATAAACAATACTTTCTTTAAGTTAATAGAGAATATTTCTTTCGAAAATAATAAAGATTCTTAATATTATATACTATTTAATCTTATTTTGTACTTTATATATTATTTAAAGAAAGGAAATTTTTACTTTACTATAGAATATATATAATAGTTTAACGATTATTCTGATATACTTTGTTAAGTAAATAATACTTATAATAATTGTAAAAAGCTAGATTATCTTTATTCTCTTCTAGATCTATAGTTACTTAGGAATTCTAGAATTCTAAACTTTATTTTTAATAACTATTTATATTATAGCTCTATTATAATAATTTCAATCTTTTAAGAGTATAATTAATCTTATCTTAAATATATAGATCTTATAATAAAAGCTAGATTATTATTTATATTAATTATAAAGGAAATATTCAAAGAGAAAATAATAGATATTAAAGAGAATCTCTAATATATTTATCTTCTTAATTATAAATATAGTATATTAGATAATTTACTTTTAATAATTATAGATATTGATAGTATCTACAAAATTATAAATAACTTTACTAACTTTAAAAAAAGCTTTTAGTTCTATTTTACTTTAACTATTAGTAATCTTCTTAATAGTAAGGTTTATAGTATTTATATTAAAGTAATTAATAATAGTTTGCTTTATAGATATTAACTTATTCTATTCTAAGAGATTTTATATACTCTTAGAGGAATACTCTCTAATTAGATATATATCAAATTCTATCTTTTATTCTCTTAACTCTAGCTTCTATATAGATAATCTTCTAACTTTATAGTTATATTAACTAAGGAATAATAAAGGTAATTTTACAATCTAATACTTTATTCTACTTTTAAGATAAGTTTTCCTCTTTTTACAATTAAAAGTTTTTTCTTAATTTATAACTAAGTATTTGTATAAGCTCGAATATCGAATCTTGAAAGCGGATAATAACGAAGTAGCTATTATTTATAATAACAACTTCTTTTCTATTTTTTCTAATATAAATTTATTAATATCTTTACTTAAAGTATATATACTAATATTTGTATTTATAAACTTAATAATTTTAAAAGAATAATTATCTTCTTTATTAGAAAAGGTATAAAAGATCTTTATTACTCGAAAACTTACTTAGAGTTTAATTGGAAATAGTAAGAGAAATAGAATAGTGAAGTTGATAAGATATATATACTAAGAAATTAATACTAGATCGATTTAAGAAGATAATTTTATATAAAGCTATATAAGGATAATAATACTAACTAAGGACTATTTTAGAAACTATATTATATAAAAAGTTATTAGAAATTCTAGCTTAGTAATAGAAGATAGAAAAATACTTTTCTATTTATTATATATAACTTTACTAGATTATATAATATATATTCTTTTATAATAACTATGAAAATAAAAAGTAAGTAGTATAATAAAAGTATTATTTATATTTAGTTCTATTTTAAATTTAAAACTAAGTTTATTACTAATAGTATTAAGTTATTCGAAAGTTCAGATATCGATATCTTATTATATAACTTTAGATATATTGCCTTTATATAAACTATTGTATATACTTAGACTCTGGACTTCTAATTAGCTATTAAATCTATACTTACTAATAAAAATTATATAAAGAAAAAGTTTGATAAACTCGAGGATATAGATATTATATCTAGAGAAAAATACTATTTAAAAAGAGATATATACTATCTAGTTATAAATATACTCGAGGAGGAAGAACGACTTAGTCTAAGAGAATAACTTAGTCTTAAAGATACTATTTAAATATAACTTGAACTAAAAGATAATCTTTTTACTAAATCTATTATTTCTTTCTTTGAGAACTACTTTTAAAAGTAATATTAAACTAAATAACAATTAGCTAGTAGAGATCCGATTTAACTCTTATACTATTTACTATTCTTCTTAATATTATTAAGAGTTTTTATTAGCTTTCTATATAGTAATCTTAATAAAGTTTGTATAGAGTTCGAAATAGTATTTCAAGATATTAATAATTTATATATCAACTTATCTATTATTACTACTACTTTTCTCTTCTTTTATTTTATTTATTTCAGTATCTTATTTAAAAACAAGAGTCTTACCTCTAAGTTATATTACGACTCTTAGTCTTATAAACTACTTTCTATATAAAGTAGATAATCAGATCTCTTAGATTCTAATAGTACTTTACTAAAAGAAATAAGAAATAAAGGACTAAATATAAAATATTATATAAAGTCTTATAAGTATATATATATAGTATCTAAAATCGACTAGACTAGTTAGTATATTCTACTTAACCTTATAAAGAATTTCTTATATATTATACCTACCTTTTTATATAGAATAAAAGTATAGTATAAACAAGTTGTTAAAGCTAATAAAGTTACTTAGATAACTACTATAATTAAAAAATAGATTATTTAAACTACTTTCCTATAGTATAATTATACTATCCTTAATTTTTATATAAAGTATTTAATAGTTCTTTACTAGTATAATATCTAGGTTTAACTTAAGAATAATAAAGTCTTACTTTGTAATAACAAGTAACTTACTTTACTATTAGTTAAAGAAGTTATTATTATATATAATAATATTACTCTTTAAGTAAAAGATTATAGTTTAAAAGTACTTTGTAAATCTAACTTTAATACTAGTAATTGTGTTTATTATAAAAAGGACTTTTAATATATTCTCTAATTTCTCTTTAATTTTAAACCTTTCTATTTTAATAAGCCTTTAGTTATATATAATCTAGAAAGGAAAAAAGGAGTTATATAAGAAAACAAATTATATTATATTATATTTAATAAGATCTAGTAATTAATCTTCTTAAATTTCCCTAGCTCAATAGCTTAAAGATAGTAAAAAGATTTTTACAAAGTAATCTTTATTATTAACTTATTACTTATTTATTTAGATTCTATAGTCTTCTTTAGTCGAAAGAAGATTAACAGATATTTATAGGATATATTTGATTTTCCGGATAATTTCCTATTACCTAATAAACCTTTAAATTATACCTTATTAATTTAATAAATATATAATAGTTATCTAGTAAAAGAAGTAGTTATATTCTATTATCAACTAGATATATTATTCTTCTATAGTACTCTACCTCAACTTACTTATAAAGTGGAGTTCTAAGAGAAATCAATTATATAGATATAAGTAATTATAAGAAAGAAATAGTAGAGTAAAGAATAATAGATCTTTTAGCTCTAATATTATAACTTTTATATATAAGTACTCTAACTTTTTTTCTTCTTTAATCTTACTAATATATTAACTTTAAGTTTCATTTTCTTTATATTTACTTTAGATTATAAGATTATATATCTTAGATTTACTTTAAGTTATAAGATCTTCTTTATAAATAATAAATTTAATATAATTAGATATTTAATAAATAAATAAAATAATACTCTTCTATCTAAATTAGATAAAATAAATACTTAGTTTTAATTATTTTCTTTATATCTATTAAACGAATATAAGTATTATTTTCGATCTAATTATACTAAGTTAATAAAGATAAATATTAATAACTTTTTTTTATATCTATTAAATAAAGATAATTATTTCTTTCTATCTAGTTATATTAAATCAATAAGGATAAGACTAAACTATTTTTCCTCTATCTATTAACTAAATATAATTGTTTTTATTAATCTAATTATACTAAGTCAATAAATATTTATTAAAGTCTATTCTTTTAAAAGTAAATATATAAGTCGATCTAATTATATTAGTTTATTAAAAGTCTAATCTAAATAGATATTTTGTATTTAAGTAATATTTAATTAATCAAAGTAATTGATTATCTTTCTTTCTGATAAATTTAAACTAAAGTCTTTAATATAAGTAATTATTATTTACTTTCGAATAAAATATACTAAACCGTCTCTAAAATAAATTTAGATTACTAAAGATAACTTTATCTACTAATAACAATTCACTTTTTACTTTATAAATATAGATATCTAAAAAACTTTATTAAAGCTATTAACAAAGTCTTTAGAATTTATAATTAGAAAAAAGAAGTAAATATATTATTCGAATTTTTATAGATAAAACTCTTTTTAGATCTTTATAAATCTTATCTTTTAGACTATACTACTTATATAATAAAAACTTATTATTGCTACTTTAACTACTATTTTATAAATTAAATATACTTACTCGAAAAACTAGAAAACAAAAGCTTCTTAATATTATATTTATTTAATAAGTATATCTCTTATATATATCTTCTATAAAGTTTACCTTCTATACTACTTATTAATATAACTTATAGGAAATTATATTATTATCAAAGACTTTATAATTACAAGTACTTACTTTTACTATTTCGGAATCTGAACTAATATATATTCTGAAATATAGATAATATATTAACTTGTTCTTAAGATAATATAAATCCTTATATAAATCTTAAGGAATAAAGCTATAATAAAGATATTTCGGAATTTATATACTACTTTCGAGTAAGCTTTAGTAGAAGTAATAAGAGCAAAGTTTATATACTAGGCTCAAACTTAATAATAAGAGGTTAGAGAATAAATAGAGAAGAAAAGAAATAAACTGTTATAAAAGGAAGAGGATATAAGATAGAATAAGAGAGTAGGAGTAGAAAGGGAGTAATAAACCTTAGATAGTTAGAATATTTTTTTTTTAAAATCAAATACTTATACTATATAGTTTTCTAGATATATAAAGAAAAGGAATAAAAAGTAAATCTCCTCTAATACTTTTAGAGTATATTATAATCTCGATCTATAGTATAGTAAGTAATTCTATCTATTATATAATTTTATTTCAACTACAAGTATACTTCTGTATTATCTATATATAGTAAATAACTTGAAAGAATAAAATTCCTATCTTTATTAACTTTGTATAATAGTTTATTACTAGAGTTGTAATTTGAAATATATTTTTCTTTTTTTATATTACTATAGTTAGAATCTGAAAGTTTTTTTTATTTTCTTATAAATAAATTACTATAAGTTAATAATAATAAAAAGATAACTTTTATTAACTTTGTATAGGACTATAAGTTACTAGTAAAGGATTTACTTTATTTTTAATTTACTTTTACTTTATTTAATAAAAGTAAGAATAAAAACTTTGTTAACTTTATACTAGACTACTAGTTCTTAGTATAAGATTTACTTTAAATTTACTTTACTTTTATTTTACTTTTACTTTACTTTTGAAATTTACTTTTTCTTAATTTAGATAATTTAGACTAGAAAAATTTTTATATTTCTTAACTTAATAATCTTTTCTTTTCTCTTTTCTCTTTTTCCTTTCTTTAACTTTTTTACTTTATTTAACTCTATATAAATTTTACTTAAATCTACTCTAATCTAACTCTAATTCAATTATAAAAACTATTTATATTTATTTATATCTATTTACAACTAACTTTAGTATTTTCAAATATATTTCAAATCTTTTCTATTATCTCTTCTAACTTCTAAATTATTAGTTTGCTCTATTTATTGATTTTAGATTTATAAGATATTAGAGTTTATAAGATAAAGCTCTAAAGAAGTTCTATTAATATATAGACTAGATTCTTGTATAAAGATAATAAGAGTATAAAATTAGCTTTTTATATTTTTTATATATAGATACTAAAAGATATCTTTTTCTCTCTCTTTCTACTAGTTACTAGTATTATGAATTTCTATTATTTTACTAATCTACTATATAAATCAGTAAGTACTAAGATATTTAATTAGCCTAATCTATTGTCTTTAACTAATATACTCGAAATAGATTCGAATATAATAGATTAGGATCTTTTTAGCTAAGATACTATTACTAATAAGAATAAACCTTTAATATAACTTGTTTTATATATTTAAAGATCGAGCTTAAATATACTAAGCCTATTTGTATACAAGACTAACTCTATTAGATAAATATCTGAATAAAAGAATATTAAATAAAGTAAAGTCTAAATTAAAAAGTAATTGAAAAATAAAGTAATAAAAGAAGTTCGAGTTATATAAGAAAAAAATAACTAGAAATATTGTAAATAGAATAAGAAATATACTATTTAATAAGAAAATAGTTAAGATAATATTTTAGATAATTCGAAGCTAGAAATACTACTTAGAGCTATATCGCCCGAACTTATAAATACTCTAAGTAAAAAAAAGTCTAGATCCAAACTAAGTAATATTGATTTTCCTCTTAACAATACTACTCTCGATAAATATTGATAATAATATAATTAGAACTTACTTGAAAAACAATATAATAATTTCTACTTAAAAAATCTTATCTACAAAGTTGTAAAAAGAATAAAATCAAATTGTAAAATTGTATATAGACAATTTTAGTATATTAAGAATAGTATAGAAAATTCTTTAGAATTATTAGTTAAATATATAGATTTCCCTTTATATATATATTTCCAGACTATAATATCTATACTAAGTATATATATAAAATCTTTTACTTTCTCTTTATTATTTATATATAATTATTTTGTTTTATTTGCTTTTTAGTTATATTAGTATTATAAAACTTCTTAGTTTAATCTCCTTATTATCTTTATATAATAGTAATATTTTACTACTTTTATTAACCGAGTATACTAAGTAGTTATCTTCTTTACAACTTTATTATATATAGTTACTAATCACTCTTTCTACTTTTACTATATTTAGTTATTAATAATCCTTTTTACTTTTATTATACTTAATTACTAATTACTCTTCTCTTTTTACTATATTTAGTTATCAATTACCTTTTTTACTTTTATTATATTTAGTTACTAATTACCTTTCCTCTCTTTATTATACTTAATTAATAATAACTCTTTCTACTTTTACTGTATTCAGTTACTAATTACCTTTCTTCTCTTTACTATTTTTAATCAATAATAATCTTTTCTATCTTTACTATATTTAGTTACTAATCACTTTTTTCTTCTTACTATATTTAGTCAATAATAACTTTTCTCTCTATATTATACTTAGTTACTAATAACTTTTCTTCTTTTTACTATACTGATCTACTAATCTTCTACTTTATATTTATATAACTTTATATTCTTAGATCAAGTAAACTGATATAATCGAACTAATATTTCTTTTAGATATTACTACTATCTTGAAGAAGTAGAGAGAAATACAAGAACAAAGCTACTATTTATCTAAGTAAAAGATTATACTCTTAATTATAGATAAATACTTCTTCGATCTTCTTTTTAGCTAAAATCCTACTACTAATAAATATAAGGATATTATTATTTAGATATAGATCAGAGACTCTAATAAATATAAAAGTAGAGTTAATAACTAGACGATTATATATATTATAATTGTTATAGTAATTATTCGTTTTCTTAAATAAAGATTATTTTTTCTACTAGCTATTCCTTTTAATAAAAACTTTAATATATACTTTTTTAAATATCCCTTTTAAAATTAATATTAAACTTTTAATATCCTTTAATAGTATAAATATAAAAACTCTTTAAATTATATCTCTTTAAAGTTATAAGTTTCAGTATAAGTAGATACTCTTAAACTTTATTTCGTTATTGATAAAATATTTAAAAGTCTTTGACTTTTTAAAAACAAAGATAAAATATTTACTTTATATAACTAGTTTCGATCTTATATCAAGAAGTTTAAGATATATATAACAGAAAGTTCCGACTTTGATATTCTTACTCTCTTTGAGAAAACTAACTATCTAATTAATAAAAATAATATAATATCTCCGGAATTCGCAGAAAATATATTTATACTAAAAGCGATATTAATAAAGATATTATAATCTTATAATAAATCCTATATAGCTAATAAAGACTAAATTAAATATTTACTTATTATTAAAGATTAAGTATTAGTATTTATAGAAGATTTAGTTTAATTTATAAATATACTTTAGAGCTTCGATAAGATCAATAAGATATAAGTAAAGGATATAAATACTAGATTTATATCTTTATTAGATATAGTTAAAGAAATTAACAGTCTAAAGGCTATTACTATTATACTTTTAAATATCGTTAATAATAATAATAATAATACTACTATACTCTCGAATAAACTTGATAATAATAATACTACTATTACTATACTTCTAAATAAACTTGTTGATAACAATACTACTTCTACTATACTCTAAAATAAACCTAATAATAATAGTAATAATAATAATAATATTATCTCTTCTTCTTCTAATAACCTAGACGAAGATATAACTATATTAAATATAAATCTTAATAATAATAATAACAAAGTTATAACTCTACTTTCTTTTATTAACAAAAGTAAAACTAATATAAAAGTAACTATTAATCTTTATACAATTACTATATCCAAATTTCGTAAAAAGAATAACAAGAAGAATATACTCTAGTAGGTATTAAGGAAAAAGATAATTATATAAAATAAATTATTTCCTAATTTCAAAGAGATATACTAATAAACTAATCTTTATTTATTTTACTTGAAAGTTACTCTAGATAGTATATTATCTTATAAACTTTACTAAGTTATTAATAAGTTTATCTTTTAATATTAACTCTCTTTAAATCTAAATAGACTTTTAATTAACTTCTATTTCTAATAGTATATTCAATAAAACAAATAGAAAACTTCTTTATTTATAATTCTATTATCAAGCTTATATATAATTTAAGGAAAATTATTTCTGCTTTTAACTTTATTAAATTTCAAAATATAATATAAATCCGCTTATTATCTCAATTATAAGTATATCAAGTAATATTGATTACTTATTCTAGCTAAACAATTGAAATTTAGTAAATAAATATCAAGAAGTTCTTTCTAGGAGTTTTCAAAATATATTAATTCTTTAGAACCTTATCTAGTATTAAGAAAACTTCTTATCTTAGAATACTAGTAGAACTAGATAATTATAAATATCTAAATATAATTCTTAATACTTTTGACTTTACAAATCTAGATATATATATCTTTCTAATTTTTAAACTTTGCGATTTTATATCTCTCTATATTTTTTTATTTAGCTTTTATAATTGAGTTTTTTTTAACTAGATCTTATTATCTTTGTATAATAAAATATTATCTAGACCTTATTATCCTTATTTGTTAAAAGGGCCAAATTAGCTTTTATATCTACTTTTTATTTTTAGATAAGAAACTACTATTATATCAAGTTAATAAACATTTAGAATATTATATTATTATATTAGATTAATAAACAATTAGATTATAATATCCTACTCTCAACTTTCAAACTAATATTACTAACTTTTCTACTTATAGATTAGTCTTACTTTTATTTTTACTACTTATAATACTTAGCTTTATTAAACTCTTAGCTATACTAATACTTCTAATACTATTACTCTCTATCAATTAGAAAAAGAAGAAATATAATTATCCAAGGTAAAGCTTATATAAAACGAATCTAAAACAAACTCTAATATATTTATAATCGATAATAAGATAAAGAATACTAAATATAAATCTACTCTTTTATTTTAAATAAAATTAAAAGGTAGTTATATTATTGACTTTATCTATATTATTCTATATCTCTTTATATATATTATAATCAATAAAGCTTATATTCTCTGTAACTCGGATATATTATATATAAAGTCTATTTAGTAAACTTAAAAAAATAATATCTACTTTCTTATAATAATTCCTCTTCTTAATTATTCAAAAGATCTTATTAATTTTCTCTATCAACTATTCCGCTTTGAGTAGACTCTTATAGATAAGCTAAGTAATATTATAACTATATTCTACCTCGACTTCAACTTTAGAGAGTATTTCAAACCTTTTTCTAGTTTCGATAAATCCCTTTCTAGAAGAAAGAAGATTGAAAAAATAGATATTAAAAGTAAGAAGAAAAGCTAAATTTATTATTTTATACTAGAGTAGAATAATAAGATTAAAGAGTTATAAAATATAATTAAAAAGAGTATTTATCTCTACTTTCTAAATTTAAAACTTTATAAGTATATTAGATAATAAACTAGTTAGAGAGTAATTATTATAAAACTAATTATACTTTCTATTCTCTAAACTATCCTATTATATATAGGATATAAGACTGAGATAGACTTTAAAGATAAAAAGAAATTAATAAGTCTTAATACTTCAATTCCGTATTACAATATCTATATTATATAATTAGGTATAAATATAAAGGAGGTTTGTATTTACAATAATATTACTTTATTAATATTATTATCTCTTGATAATAGTCTACAAAAAGATTCTTCTTAAATATCTATAATAATAATTAGTATTTATATAGATTTGTTAAATAAAAACAAATCTACTTTAAATATAATTATTTATCGATTCCTTAAGTATAGTACCTTTAAGTCTTACTTAGTACAGATAATATATCTTAATTATATAAAGATAACGAGGGTATAAAAGTAAATAGTAGCTAAGTTTAGAGTAAATAACTAAGTAGGTATAGACTAGAATAATAAAGCTTTTTTTTTCTTTATATAAATATAAGATAGATATAAATATACTATCCTCTAAGATCGACTTAGTCTTGTATAATACCTTATTAATATATTAGTAAAATTATATTATACTCTTACTATAATTACTCGAAATATTCGGAAAGAGGAAAAGACAATTATTATAATTAAATACCTAATACCTCTCTAATAAATTCTACTCAATTTTATCTATATTTAAATATCTATTGTTTATACTAGCTATTTAAATATCTATTATATCTATACTCTATTAAGTTTTCTACAAATTATATATTATATTACTTTAGAGTTTATTATATTCAATTACTAAATTACTTCTCTTCTTATTATACTTAGTTACTAATTGTTTACTTATCTTCTTATTATATTTAATTACTAAGCTACTTCTCTTTTTATTATACTTGGTTACTAAGCTGCTTCTCTTCTTATTATATTCAATTACTAAACTACTTTTCTCCTTATTATACTCAATTACTAATCGCTTATCTATTTTCTTATTATATTCAGTTACTAAGCTACTTCTCTTCTTATTATACTTAGTTATTAATCTCTTGTCTATCTTCTTATTATATTCGATTACTAAACTATTATATATCCTTGTTATATACAGTTATTAATCTTTTGTTTATCTTCTTATTATATTTAGTTACTAAGCTACTATAAAGACTCTCTGTACTTTTCAACTAATCTTTCTCTTTTATTAGGTACTTCGAGGCTCAATTAGCTAATCTGAATATCAGTTATATAAATATCAAGTTATTACTTACTTAAGAAGAATATACTCGATATATTAAGGATTTCAATAATAAAGATTCTAGTATTTATATCTTTCTTACTACTTATATATTTAACTTTACTTTATTCAATCTTTAAGAGTCTATATTATATATTATTTACCTTGAAATCTCTATTTTATTCTACTACTTTGTTTAAACTATAGATTGTATTAACTATATAAAATAACTGTTCGAGTAGTAAATTTACTTTCTCTAAATTGATAACAGCTATAACTAGTATATACTATATAGAATATAAATTAAAATCGTTCTTTTACTAGTTAGTAAAAGCTTATTTTCCACTTCTATTACTTTAATACTTGTAATAGAAGTACTAGTTTAAAAATTCTTCGAGTTTTAGAAGTACTATACTCTACTCGATCTAGTATAAGAAACTAGTTTATTTAATAAAAAAGACAAGTTAGTTACTAAATTATAAAAATAAAATACTAGATACAAGGCTACTAATACTCTTAACGAAACTCCTCTATTAGAAATTTAAATTATATTAGTTAAATATAAGTAATCGAAACTAATTCCTATTTACTAAAAAATATAAATACTTATTAGAAGTATATCTTCTTTTATTACTTTTTATTTATATATATATTAATTATTTATAAGTAATATTAAGGCTAGTTTATTTAATATACTTTTACCTATTATACTCGCAAAGTATTTTTACAACGAAGTTGATAAAGATAATAATAAAAATAAGCTAGTATCGAAAAAGAGAAAATTAGAAAAAACTAATATAATAAACCTAGAATCAGAGTAGTTACTACTACTTAATATACTTTTATCTACTATACTTACAAAGCTAATCTTAACCGAAACTAGCGAAGATATTAATATAAATAGGCTAATATCGAAATAGAAGAAATTAAAAAAAGCTAATATAATAAACTTAGAATCGGAGTAGTTATAGTCTAAAGATATTAATTAAAATAATAAAGATAATTTAGATAGTAAACCTAAAGATAGTAATATAATAGTTATAAATATAAACTCTCTATCTAGAAACGAAAATCAAACTATCTATAAAGATTCTTTACTTTCCTAAACTTTTTATTCGCTTTTCAATATTAAAAATATACTATTAAACGAATAAAAATATAAAATCCTCTTTTATAATCTCTATACTCTAGAGATATTTTAATAAAAAAAAGTAAAAATATATAGTTATAAGAGAGGATATCTTACTACTATTTATAATAAGTTATATAATTACTTAGTTAAAGCTTTGTATCTAAGCCTTAATAATAAAGATTATAAGAAGTATAAAGCTAATATAGATTTCAATTCTATAAGTCTTACTAGGTTAATAGAAGAGAAACTAATTAATAAATCTATAGTTATAAATAATCTGGAAACTCTAAACTCTAGTAATAAGCTTTTAGTCTTTGATTCTTACTTATCTTGTCTATTTATATCTCTTACTAGTCTAGAAATAAAAAAAGAAAAGAAGAATTAAAAAGAAGAAGAAGATAATAAAGATAAAGTATTAAAGAGGATAAATTAGATTAATAGTATTAGATAATTTTAATTATTAATAGTATAACTAGAGTACTAGTATAACTAAGATATAGTTAAAGAAGCTAAGTAGATATAAATAGTAAAACAATTTTAACTCTTTACTATATTATAATTCAGAACCTACTTATAATAGTTAAGTTAACTTATTTAATTTTATATTACTATATTTTACCTTAATTTCAAAGTAAATATATAATAAGTTTCTAATTAAAGTACAAAATAATATTAAAGTAATAAGATTGTTAATTGAATATACTAAATAACTTTAGAATCTATTTAGTCTTTAAGTTATAAGTTCTAAGCTTATTTAGTATTTTAAATTAATAGTCTTATTATAATTAGACTAAACTCTGAAAATATTAAAGATTTATAATATTAAGAGTTATACTAACTATATCTAAGTTGTATATATAAGCTATATATAATTATTGTATTTAGCTAGTATATATATACTATTTAGCTAATAATATTACAAAGTGTTAAGAGGTAGGAAGCGAAGAAGTATAAAGATATAATAGGTTAAAACGTTTATATAAAGTCAAGGTGTTAAAGCGGAGTAACTAAGTAAGAATATACTAAAAGTACTATAATTGAAGAAGTATAAAAAGTGAATAGAATTAAGTTATATAATAAAAGAGGATAGAAATAAGAAGTTAGAGTATCGATATAAGATCGAGGTAATAAAGTAAAGTAACCGAGTAAGAATATACTAAAGTTTTATCGATAAGGAAGTATAGAAAATAAACAAGATTAAGATATATAATAAAAGAAATATAGGATTAAAGTGCTAAAACGAGGTAATCAAGTAAGAGTATACTACAACGCTATAATAAGAGAAGTATAAAGAAGAAAAGTAAATTATTAGAAATAGAGTATTTATTGTTAACTAGTATTTAGCTTTACTTTAATTTACTTCAAGTAAATACTTTTCTATAATATATATATATAAATAATTTCTATAGAACTATAATATAATTAGATAATCAAGATTATAAGTATATTAGCTAAATATCTTAAAAGGATGATATTTGTAATTATATACTTAAGTCTTCCTATATATATATTATTAAGATATATAATAATAAGTTTAAAAATTAAGTAGACTCTTTATATATAAAGCCTTTTCTTTTATATAAAGTTATTAAGAAGCTTTTAGTAATCTAGTATAGTAAAACTACTAAAGAGTCTTTATTAAATTAAGATAGTAAAACTGCGAAAGACCTTTTATTAACCTAGAATAGTAAACTTACTAAAAAGCTTTTTTAAATTAGGATAATAAGATTACTAAAAAGCTTTTCCTGAATTAAGATTATTAAAAAGCTGTTTTTAAACTAAAATAGTAAGATTACTAAAATACTTTTCTTGAACTAAGATAGTAAGAATATTTAAAAGCTTTTAGGAATTAATATAATAAACTTTTGAAATTAGTAGATATCTAGTATAACTTCAATATTAACTTTATCTTAGTAATTCTAGATAATAGATTTGAAAAATAGGTATTAAAGTTATTAATAGCTAGACAAAGTATTAATAAGATTAGAAATAATAAAGTAAGAATTATTTATTCTCTCTTTAACTAAGAATCTTAAGCTTTTCTATAGAGATTACTAAGATTCTTGATTAAGAAGAAATAATACTAATTATATTAATTAATAATATCAAATTATATTCTTAGTTAATACTCTCTAGTTAATACTCTTAGTCGATCTAGCTCTTAGCTAGTATTCTTAGCTATCTAATTGTTAAAAGTATTAGTGATATTGTCGATATAGTTATAAAGATTAGTTGTAGTATTACTAACTTTTATATAGAGTAATACTAATATTACTAACTAACTTTAAAATATAGATTAAAACTATACTTTATAAACTTGATTTAAGTAATACTAAGACTATACTTAATAACTAATACTAGCTAAGTATATAGTTAAATCTTAATACTAAACTAAGTATTAGATAATAGCTAAATAGTATAATTTAATCAAATCTACTTTTATTATAATAAGTCTTAGTACTTTATTTAGAGTATATAACAAGATTACTGATTTAGGGATATTAAATAACTTTGGAATTAACAACTAAAGAGTTAAAAGGATTATAAAAATCCTAAAGCTTATATATATAAAAGTATTATATAGAATATATACTTAAGTTATATATATACTAAAGTATATCTATAATTTGATCTTAGATCTAATTTACTAATAATCAGTTTATATAATATTATAATAATTCGGTAACTCTTATAAATAAATAACTTTTATAAATAAATATTACAATTTAATAACTCTTATAAGAAAATAACTCTTATATATAAATAACTTTTGTTAGTAAATAATTTAGATAAGTAAATATCTCTTACAATTAAATAACTCTTATAAGAGAATAACTCTTTTAAGTAAATAGTTATTATAAGTAAATAACTTTTATAAATAAATAACTCTTATTATTAAATAACTTTTATAATTAAATAACTCTTATAATTAAAGCTTAACTAAATATCTAGTATATTATACTCTTGTTTTAAGATATTTCTAAGTATATATAGTTGTAATTTCGCTTCTTTCAATTTTTATCCTCTTTCTCTTTTATTTTCTCTCTTCTTAATATATAGTTAGATAATACTTAACTAGCTTTAGAATCTTTATCTCAAGTATTAGAGTTGCTAGATTGAAATAACTATAATTATAATTAATATTTATATCCTTTAAAATCCGATAGTTCCTTTCGATAAAACTACTTTTAACTCTAAAACTAATAGATAATAAGATATTTAAGGAAAGAAGTTCTTAGTTCCTAACTTTGAAGCTTTAAACTCCTAGATAGTATATATTATTAATCGATATATTAATAAGTCTATTATCCGAAATTTTATCCAAGTCTTTATCTAAACCTATATTAACTATAGTAGTAAAGTTTTAAATAAGATTTTACCTATTATTCAATATCTAAGAAATATAATTTAGATTGTAGATAGAGTTATAGCTATTTATTCTCAAGCTAGCTAGTAAGCTAAAGTCTAACCTCAAATTATTTTTTTTATTTTACCTAATTAAGATTCGTTTATATATAAGTATTTTAAGAAGAATATAGAGTATTACTTCGAAATAGTATTATAAATAATAAATATTATATATATTATTAAAGCTTAGTCTAAATATTACTTATATATTAGTATAAAAGTGAATACTAAACTAGAAAATACTTTTTACTAATTAGTTAATATAAAGCTATCTAAACTATTCTTTATATATCCTACTATAATTATTAGAGTTTATATTTCTTAAATATCTTTTAAATCTCTTTAACCTTTTATAACTACTCTGACTATATTAATAGACTTAACTACTTATTACTATTTTATAGTAATTTAGACTAATAGTAGTTAAGTAAAGATAATTACTAAAAATAATATCAAGTTTATAATACTTTCTATATTCAAATAGTAGATAGAACTTATAGGTAAAAGCTGAGAACTTTAGTATATCTACTACTTTCGAGATAGTATATCCGAAAGTCAATTCGAGTTTATTATTAAATAAAAGGTTATTAATATAAAGATTATATTAGAAGATAAGTTTGATACGAAAACTATATAAATTTGCTAGATAGTTACAATTTATACTAAATATTATTATCTTAGATTTTTTCCGAATAATAGTAATAATATAACTAGTAATAAAAATAGAAATATTATATCTAGAACCTTAGTCAAAAGAGATATTATATAACTATTCGAGTATAATTTCTATCTTAGCTTATATTTAGTTATTCAAAGTATTACTCGACTAATTTATTACTAGGTTATTATAGATAAGATAAAAATTCTTATTAATAATTTTCAAAAAATAGTTTACTAATACTACTACTAATATATATACTTAGTTATACTTATCTTTCTTTACTCTATAGTCTATTATACTTATCTAACCTCAAATCGTATTTGTATTTACAAATCTAATAATATTAGTATTAGGTCTAGAAGTAGGTAGGATTTTTAAGAAGTATAAGAAGATATATAAAATCGTATAATAAGTTAAAGTGAATAAAACTTTACTATAAATAGTTAAACTAAATTAAATAATTTCTTCTAAATTATTTCTTTACTTCCTTTAGATAGTCTTGATCTTGTAAACAAAGTTGATCAAGTTGTTTTAGACAAAGTTAAGATAAATATATAATATATCTGATTTTTTTCTTTTTCTAAATTCTACTTTACTTTAATTCGATAATTTTTAAGTTATTCGATTACTTTTTTTATATTCAGACTTATCTTACTATTATAATAGATCGATATAGATTTTTTAGAAAACTTACTTATTTTTATTTTTTAAGGTTTTATTTATAGATTTAGTAGAATAAAGATCTTTTATTTATTATAAAGAGATTAATAATAGAAGGTTATATTATAATAAAGTTAAGAGTTTATTAGATCTTTAATTCTTTTATTCAAAAACTCTTTTTATACTTAATTATAATATAGCTTCTTTAATATATATCTTTCTTCTTACTTCTTAGTATATAGTTATATAATAATATATTATAAAAATCTGATAAAGGATAAGATTATACTATTCTTAGAATTAATAACTACAAAGTTAAGAGAGTTGAAAAGCCTTAAGAGCTTATATATATATAATAGTTATATAGGTTATATACTTAAGATATATATATACTAAGTATACTTATAAGTCTACTTTACTATTAAAAGTGATCTTAGAAATCTACTAGCTAAGATCAATATAATATATATAAGGATTATTTATATAGTAAGTTTAATATATCTAGATCGTTATAAGCTAAAGTAGTATATATACTGTATTAATCTATAATATATTTTTATACTACTTATAATACTTACTTAATACTTTATTAATTAGAGAACCGGTTTTATAAAAGTATAAAAATATTATAGTATAAAGCTTTATATACTAGGTTTTCTACTTTATATTCTACTTCTTTAGGTCTTTAAAGACTAAGTAGATAATAGAATAATAGAGTATTCTATTTATAAATAACTTTATAGACTATCAAGAACTTAATAGAGTATTAAGAATCTAATAGAGTATTAAAAATATAATATTACTTTAACCTACTAAGTAAAGCTTTACTTACTAGACTTCTAAACTAAGTTTAGACTACTTATATTAAAACTAATAAAACAGATAACTATATCTAGTTATATACTTATTGTATTTAAAAATACTTAGATATATAAATAATTTTCAGTTCTAGTCTATATAATATTAAGCTAAGCCTAGACTATTTATATAAAAAATATACTTTATATAACTTCGAAAATAGTTTTAGTAAAGAGCAACTACGATTTACTTTTCTAAGCGAGTTAGGAGCTTTAGTAACTAACTCTAAAGTTTATATATAATAATAAGATTTAGTAGGAAATCGTAAAATATCTTTAGGGAGTTTAATATTATAATATTTATAAGAACAAACTCTCTCCTTTAATATATATATATAAGAAAATCAAGCTCTCTCCCTTCTTATATATATATAAGAAAGTTAAACTCTCTTCTTTCTTATATATATATAAGAAGGTTAGACTCTCTCTTTTCTTATATATATACAAGAAGAATAGTATAACGAACTAGACTCTTACTGAATATATTTAGTAAGCCTTCTAGTTACTATACTAAGATAACAAAAGGCTATATTCCGATTTGTTATTATATAATATTATATACTTTAAGTATATACCCTCTTAGTATTATATATAACCCTTTACTATATAAAAGCTTTCAAGATCTTAAAATCTCTTTAACTCTTTAATTATTAATTCTAAGAATAGTATAATCTTATCTTTTATCGAATTCCTATAGTATATTATCATAGATAGACTTTTTTCTTTAGTATATATAATTATTAAAAAGAAGGTTTCGAATAAACTAACTTTTATTTAGATTAGAGTTTAGAAGAAATTAAGAAAGTTTATTATATTAAACTAGCCTCTATTTAGATAATAATAGTAATAAACAATTAGAATTTACTATCCTAGTTAAAAAAAGTTAATTCAATTATTTTCTATTTATTAATCTATCTAAATAATAGATATTTTAGTTAAACTCTATTAGTATATATAATAGTATATTTCATTTAGGATATTATTTAGATTAAATATTATATTAATATTTCCTATCTATTAATACTATATATAAAAAAGTAAATAACTCTTAATTTAGATTTATATTAAAACTAGAATCTCACTATCTCAACTCTATAAATTAGTATTCTATTTATCTTTTATCTATATAAAAAAAAAGAAAATAGTCTACTTATCTAACTAATCTTAGTACTTCTTTTCTAACTTCTAATATCCTTTTTCTACTTCTAGTATATTAACTTAAATAGAATCTAGAAGCAAGATTAGAAGTAAAGTTTAATATCTAGTCTTAATAGTAAAATCTAACTTTACTTTACTAAGAAATCTATTCGATTCTTAAACAAAGAAATTGTAAAAGATTAGTATAAGAATAATCTATATATTATTATTATTAGGTTCTAAGACTATATCTACTTTACTATATTTAGAACCGAGATAAGTATTATAATTTATATTATATAGAAGATAGATATAGTATAGTTAGTATTAGTAATAATTCTAGAATATAAATCTATATTAATATACTTATAGTCCTATATAGAAGCGATAGGATTTTACAACTAAGTGATTATTCTTAATATAAAGATAGTTCGAGTTAAAATAAATTAAGTTATTATATAAATAAATTAAGAATCTATCTTTATTATAAGTAGTTATATATATAATATAATATAAATAGAATATCTTTAGAAGGAATTGCTTATAAATTATAAAAGTTAGTTTTACTAGATTCTATTTTATTACCTCTATTTTCTTATTCGCAATTGCTTGATTATTCTTTGTAATCACTTATATACTATACTAGAAGTGTTAGCCTAAGCTAGTTAAACAACTAAGTTTATAAAGTATAAGTAATAGAAGTTTTATAAAAATACTATTATTTACCTCTTTATAACCTTTAACTTAAGTAAGAGAATAGAAAAAGTAGATCTAATAGTCTTTATTAGATATAAAAGATATATAGTAAAGGTAACTTCTAATAAATATTATATAGTATCTAGCTTGTCTTAAAGTATATATATAGTTATTCTAATATATATTCAATTTAGTAAATAGTATTATAAGAATAAAAAGGTTGAATAGGATAATAGGCGAATATTCAAAGTAAGGATCTAAGTTTTAGTTTAGTAAGATAGAGGATTAAGATGTAAATATAATATATAGGAAGTATACTAAAGATACAAGATAATATATTATAATATAAAGGGATAAAAGAATATTTAGAGATTTAAAAAGAAAGTAATAGCTTTATAATTATAACTTCTTGTCTTTCGAAAGTGAAGTTTAGATATTATTTTCACTATTTACTTATTTTTACTATTACTTATATAATTTACTATAATTATAAGTTAAAGTTGATCCTACTTAAAACTAGTCTTAACCTAGCTATATTAAATATAGATTATTATTTAGATAAAACTTATCTTCTATATAGGCTAAATAAATCAGAAGCTTATTTGTATAATTATAAATAAATTAGTATATACTTGTATATAGAGAGATAGATTTAAGTACTATAATACTAATTAGTTTTATTATTAATAAGACGAATTATCTAAAAAGAGGAATCCTATAATCTATAATAACTAATCGAGTATAGTTTAGATTTTATTATTCTTAGTTATATAATACTTTATTAAATATATACTCTCTTATCTTATTTCTTATTATTCTAGCTAAATAACGTTTAGTTGAATTTATACTCTTATATATAACCTCTTCCTTATTATTCTAGTTAAAGAATATATAGTTATATATATATTCTCTTATACTCTTTTATTATTCTAGTTAAATAATATTTAGTTGTATTTAATAATTTCTATTATATAGTAGCTTAAGGACTATAGACTTAAAAGATAACTACTCTATTTTATTGAATAGAGATAATAAGCTTACTAAGTTATTATACTAATATAATAAAAACTAATATCTTTACTAGAACTTTAAGTAGGAACTATATAATATTCTAGATATCCTAAATATCTTAGATATTTTAAATATCTTAGATAAACTAAGATAATTAAAATAACTAGGATAACTATAATAATAACAACGATTTCAATAACTATAACAAATAGAATAATTACAATTATAATAAACTAAACTCTTATTAAATATATTTAATAAACTTCCTAATTACTATATTAAGATAATAAGGGGTTATACCTTAATTCGTTATTATATAATATTATATATTTTAAGTATATACTCTCTTAGTATTATATATAACTCTTTACTATATATAAGTTTTTAAGATCTTAAGATCTCCTTAACTCTTTAGTTATTAATTCTAAGAATAGTATAATTTTATTCTTTATCGAATTCCTACAATATATTATTATAATAACAATTATAATAACTATAATAATTATAATAACTACGACGACTAGGATAACTAAGATAACTAAGACGACTAGTATAACAAGACTACTAGCAAAAGTACTAAATAACCTTAGAATTTATAACTAAAAAACTAAAAAGATCTTAAGATTAAGAAAGCTTATATATAATAAGAAGTTATATATACTATTTAGGTTATATATACTTAAAGTATATATTAACAGTTAATAATAGTCGAAAGTAGTCAATGATAGTCGAAGGTAGTTATAACGATCTGGATATATTAAGTTTACTATATAAATAATCTTTGTATATATTATACTGATCTTAGTCGATAAGCTTATAAAATCACTTAGTAGTAAGATAAACTTATAAGTATACCTAGTATATATATACCTTAAATATATAACTTATATAACTACTATATATATATAAGCCTTTAAAGCTTTTCGACTCTTTTAACTCTATAATTGTTAATTCTAAGAATAGTATAATCTTATCTTTTATTAGATTCTTATAATATATTATTATATTATTAATAATTTAATATTAATCTCTTTAATTAATTAGTAGTCTTTTAAATAATACTTTATTTATAATCTTTCTTATTTAGAAAACTATTAGAGTTATTAAAAGAAAGTCTATTTTATTAAATAGTAATATAAATATTATTACTTTTATTATCTTTTTTATTTTTACTATTTACTTATTTATTCTTTTTCTATAACTTTTACTTCTATTTTTATTTTTCTTATAATTTCTTTTAAATTTTATTTCTTTTATAAATTAATTTTATTTAATAATATATTTTTTTCTTAAAATATTAAATATAAAGTATTTAAGAAAAATACTAAAATATTATAATAAAATTAAAACTTTATATTTAATATAATTCTCTTTTCTAAATATCTTTATTTTAAAGATTTAAAGAATATTAATAATAATTTAGAAGTTTAATATATTAATAATATTCTTATAAGTTTTAATATTAATATAGAAAAAAGAAATAAAAGAAAGAATAAAATAATTAATCTTTTATTTTCTTAACTTTAAAATTAAAACTTTATTTTATTTTTAATAAATAGTAAACTAATTATATTAACTTAATTAATTTTAGAATTATAAATATAAACTAATATTTAATAAAAATAATTAAAGTTATAATAAATTTAAATTATTAAATTAATCTCTATTTATATTTTTATTAATATTATTTTTAATATTATAACTACTTTCTTTTTAATATAATTTTAATAAATATAATTTATAAAAAATTAGTTAATTATCTTTATAAAATAATTAAAGTTTATTATTAAATTAAAAGTTTTTAATAAATAATTATTTTAAAAAATAATTAAATTATTTATAAAAGAGATATTTAAATAATATAATCTTAAATATAATTTATTTACTTTATATATTTATATCTAAAAGATTAATAAAACTTATAATTTATTTTTTTATATATATTTAATTTATAATCTCTTTTTATTTAATATTAATTTAATTTAACTTTTCTAAGTTATTAATCTTATTAATAAATTTAATAATAATTTTAATATTTTTTTATTTTTATAAAAATATATAATTTTTAATAGACTAATTATATATATTTACTTTAATAAATATTAAACTTATAAATATATTAATAATTAAATTAAAAGTATTATTTATAATTACTTTAAAAATTTATTTTTATAAAAGTTATTTTTATTTATAAAATAATTAGTTAAAAAGTTATATTTATTTTTCTATAATAATTCTAAGTTTATTTTTATTAAAAGTAAATATTATATATTATTTATAATTATTTTAAAATTAATATCTTTATTTAAAAAGTTTTATTACTAATTTTATATTTTAATTTCTATTAATAAAGTTTTAAAAAAGATAATTTAAAAAAATCTCTTTTTTAAATTTATTAAATATTATTAAAATTAGATTAAGTTAATTTAATATTAGATTATTTTTTTATAAAACTTAGTTTAATATTTAAATTTTCTAAAATAATAAAATAATACTAATAAATTATTAATACTATTTTAATCTATTTATATTTTTATAATATTTATCTTTATATATTATCTTATTAATATTTCAATTAAAGTTAATTAAGAAATTATTATTAATTAGATTAATTACTTTTTATTAAATTATAAAATTAATTTTAATTATTCTATTTTACTAATATTAATTAATTTTATTATAAATAAAATATTCTTTTATTTTATATTAAGAAATATTATATTTACTTTTTAAAATAAATTAAAAGATAATCTTTCTTTTAAAAATATTTCTAACTATTTTTATAATAATATTCTTTATTATATTAATATTATTAATATTAACTTTTTTAATTAAAAAGAAAAATATTTTAATATTATAAATAAATAAAAATAAAAAGATAAATATAAGATTAAAACTATTATTACTATTTATATAATTAATAATTAAATAAAAGATTATATTTAGTAAAAGATTTTTTATTAAATAGAATTAGAAATATAAGATATTTAAATTTAATTAAATTATTAAAAGAAAAATATATAATATTCTTTTATATATTATTAAAAAATTAATATTTATTCTAAATTAAAATTTATATTAATTTAGAAGTAAATAGTTTTATTTTTATTAATATTATATTTTTTAAAATACTTAACTTTATTTAGAAGATTATAATAAAAAGATTAAAGATATTTTTATTAGTTAAAAATTATAATAATAAGAAAAATTAAAAAATCTTTTATTATATTTATTTAAATCTATTTATTAATAATCGACTTTAAATTTATATTCTTTTTTTAATTATCTATTTTATATATTTTATAATCTTTAAAAGAATTTAATTATTTAAAAATCAAATTTTCTTAAATTATAAATAATATTAATTATATTAATTTATAAATTTACTTTTTAATTAAATTTATTTTCGATTTATAATATATATTTATACTAATTTTAATCTTTATATAATTAATTATAAATATTAGAAGAATATAAAATAGTAAGATTATAAATTAAATAAATATTAGAAATAATAAACTAGTATTAATTATTTAAATAATTAAATAATTATTTTAATATTTATATTAATAATATTATAATATATTAAAATAAAAGAAATTTTATTTTATTTAATAATTTAAAAAGTTAAACTAATTTCTATTATAATTATATTTATAATTTTATAATTATCTAAACTATATAAAATATTTTTAAAAGATTAAGTTTATATATTTAAAATAATAGAAACTATTTTTAAAAATAAATAATTAATATAATTTCTAATTATTATTAGAAAGTTTAAACTTTTTTAAAATTTTTTAAATAAGTTATTTAAAAAAAATTATTAATTTATATATAATTTTTAAAACTATTTTATATATATTCTATTATTAAAATAATTAGTATAAATTAAATACTATTTTAATTTATAAGATTAATTAACTATTTAAAAAGTAATAAATTAATTAAGAAAATAAATAAATTACTTTTTTATTATTTAAATAATTATATTCTATT
>JANHAA010000286.1:0-33092 GCA_026225975.1 Clarireedia hainanense | reverse complement strand
AAACCACCCCCCCCCCCCCCCCCCCCCCCCCCCTTTTCCACCGCCACAATGGTTAACATCCCCGCCATCTTTCAACGCTTCCAGCAAAGCCCCGCCAATCATCAAAACCCCCCCAACCTTTCCTTCTCCTCAGCAGCCCTCAGCAGCCCCCTAGACCCCCTCACCCTCATCCCCATCCACGAAAAACCCACCGTCCCCCGCCAACAAATTCTCTCCCCCCTTTACTCAGGCATCCTGCCCGCCGAACTCCGCACTCTCATCTTCGAATACGCCCTCACGCCCTCTCCGCACCCCACTCTCCCCGCCTTCTCCCCCAACACCGCCGCCTGCCGCCCCGGCACCACGCACCCTCTGAAAATCCACACCGCCCTCCTCTCCACCTGCCGCCGCATCTACCACGAAACCCACCACCTCCCCGCGCAGCTCTTCCCGCACCGCTTCTTCTGTTTCCGCGAACCCGAAGGCCTTTCCGCCGAGCTGCTTTGCCGCCCTGATGCGTATTTTGCGCGTTTGACGCCGTGGCAACAGCGGCTGGTAAAAAGAGTTACGCTGCATACGCAGTTATTTTGGCTAGAGGACTCGTTTCCGTGGGTGGCTGGAAGAGAGTATTTGCAGGGGGTGGAGGAGCTGAGGATTGTAGTGCGCAGAGGCGATTGGTGGTGGAATGAGAGGAATGCCCGGTTGGCGATTACTCCGTATGGGGGGTCGGCACAGGAAGTGCAGGGGATGGAGAATCTAATGAAGATGGCGGTGGAGGAGAGGAAGTGGGGGGAAAGGGGGTGGGGTGCGGCGTTTCAGAAGCTGAGCCGGCTGAGGGTGCTGGAGATGGAGTTTGAGACGAGTGAGGATAAGAGGGCGGAGTTGGAGAGACTGGTGGACTGGGCGAGGAGTTGGGAGTTTCCCATGGGGGAGAGGGGTGTGTTGAGTATGCGGAAGGGGATGGGGATGATGAGGGATAGAAGGGATGTGGGGCCCGTGGAGTATGAGGAGGTGAAGAGTTGGGAGTGGAGAGGGAAGGCGGTGCATTGGAGTGAGTGCTGCCCGTATTGTAATCGGTATGTCTGTCATAACTTGAAGGGTCAACAGCACCTGGAGAAGTGCAAAGAGAGGAGTAGGTTGATGGATAGTGGGGAGGGCCCGATTTTGGTGGTTAAGTGTTGTAAGTGGACATTGAGGGCTGCGGAGCCTGAGGCTATGAATGAAAGTGCTTAGTTGAAGAGTGGGTCGACGAAGTCTTAGATGTGGAGGCTCAAGATCTCGTGGGGCATAATTGCAATCATCGGTTCCTGGAAGGTTGGTTTGGAATTTTATACATCTTGATTGGTTATGGCGTTCAAGTAGATGAAGAAAGCTTTTTCACCATGTAGTGTGCTGATATCCAATGGCGAGTTCAGATTCTTCTATCTCAGTTCTCATTTCGCACAGAATCTTCTATTGGGTTTTCAGAAAGCTCACGACATGCTAAATTACTAAAACTATGTGACTAAGCAGACTGCTGCTCCATGCTCAATTTACAGTGACTGGCAATTTCAATACATAACTTTTTCACTCCTACACACCATCATGTACAGCCCGAACCCTTCATTCCCACTACTCCGCCGACCGCATTATACGTACAAGTCCCAGTTGCGTTCGTCGCAGTACTAAAAGACATCAGATCAGCCAAACATTCTTTTAAGCTCCACACTACGGCTTTACGATGTCCACTATTCATCATACACAAGAGGTGGGGGGGGGGGGGGATGAAACTTACGCATTTTGCGAATACGCCAAACTGATATCCTCAAAGACAATATCATGACAAGGATTTACTTTGCTGCACGTTACACTCGCAGTTCGATTCCCCTTGGCGCCGTACTCGTAACCGGTGAAGTTCTTAAACAGGATATTCGAAACGAGCAACTTCGATGTACCAGAGTACGAGCCATTATCGCCTGAGTTCTGACTTATTGCCATTCCGATGTTTGCGCCTTCGATGTAGAAGTTTTCGAACGTGATGTTTTCCACGATGCCCCTAACCTGGTGTTAATTTCTGGATTTTATAACATGAAAGTGAAGCGGCCCACCATCCACCACCGCGAGGCTCTCCAGCGCTTTCGTAAGAGGATTGCGGTACGAGTGCGCCGACCCAGGTTTTGATATAAGCACCATCTTCCATGTCGAGGTTGTACGTTAGAATGTTGGCATCTTTGATGGTGACGTTGACTGCAGAAGAATCCTCAAGATATTGGCCGAGACTACCGATTGCTATACCATTTCCACCATGGCATGTGATCTAGATATATCATTGTCAATACAATAATTACCATCCTAGGAGAATATTATACTTACGTTCTGAGCGAAAATGTTATAGGATCGTGGTTTGATGGCTATGCAATCATCACCTCCTTGATAGAACATGTTGGTCAACTTGATATTGTTGGCATCCATAGTGTCGAACCCATCTGTATTCTGAACCCAGTTTGTTCCCCAGGGTGCATTAACGGCGGTTGAGTTGCAGTTTATGTCATCGAACCACATGTTTGTACCATTCATAATGTTCAAAGCCCACAACGGGGAATCCTTAACGAAGACTTGTCCCAGTCAGCTGATGAACGCATATACACGACAAGTCAGACACTTACAGTGCTCGACGAGTACTTCGCTAGAGTTCCAGAAGACAAATGGCATAGGCCTTCCTGGTTGTGTCTTTTTTTTCTCCGCATTATACCAAGCATTCCCATTCCCATTGATACCGCCACCACCGGATCCATCAATATGTACACGATCTCCTGAGATAACAAATCCGGCACGATGATTTTGGAAGAAAATTGGATAAGAATTACTGCGCCAATATGTGAGATTATCCGACATCTAGATAAGTGATTTAGTATTGCAGTAAGAGGAGAGCATTGAAATTGGCAGCCTACGGTCCATATGCCTTCCCATTTGATGGTCACATCGTATAATACTGGGTTCAGCCTCGTGCCGATCCAGTAGTTCTGACCTTTTGGGAAAACAACCGTTCCACCATGGTTGCAGTCGTTGAAAGCTTTCAGTATTTGAGGTGTATCGTCTGTCTGGTTACCTAAAGCTCGAACAGTGCAAGTCTTTCCGTTTTTGTATGGACTGACGGGCACAACCTCGTGACCAGTTCCTTTATGAGCAACTGCAAAGGAAGAGAAAAGTGCTGCTGCGAGAGTAGTGGTGAACCGCATCTTGCTTTAAGAAAAGCGGGCTCAAGGATGCGATTGCTGGAGGTAGAGAAATGGACACAGAAACAAGCTTCCACAAGTAACGAAATGCCCAGCTTTTATGGATTTCCGGCAAGACACAACTCACCTAAGGGTCAGAACTAGACATAATGGGATTATATGGAAAAGAAGCTCGCTCGGCCAGAGCCTGTGCTACCTAGCTGAGTGCGAATGACGGTAGATTGCAGCGCAATTACCATTCTTCCGTTGAACGTTAGATAGAGAGCAATATAGGCAAGACATGTCATTGGAGGTAAAATTGTTCAGGAACAAAAGATCTTCGGCTCCCCGACTTCGCCAGGTTTGGAAGAGGGGTGATGCTGTTGATCATCGGTCTGGGGTAAAATAAATCTCTTGGTCTTCGGGCAATGATAATCCGAATGTGGGGTACTGTAACCTTAGGATCTTGGTAGATTTGCGTTATCTAATCACGGCGCTAGCTTCAGATGGATGAGTTTTTCGTGGGTTGAGGAGCAGTTGCAGTACTTAAATAGTTGATGATGTGGATGAAGCGATTCAGCCCTCAAGAAATATCGAGAGTTGATGACGAAGGAGATAATTGGTAGAGGTGGGTTGGTGATTCTTGAGCAGATGCTGAGATTGAAAATTAAATTCAATACTCGGCAGTCAGAATCGAGATGTTCTTCTGTTCATCTGCCCCACCAAGAATCTTAGAGCTTCGGTGCGAGACTCTAAGCGTCATCTATTGCCTCCCATTACAAGACATAGAGCAGCAAAACTTATAACAGACAACTTTGGAGGAAACATCGCAATTTCTCTGCCGCAAGTCCAGCAATTACCTTTACTGCTATTCAAAATTGCTTCGAGAGCCAGCTCCCGTCTTTTGCGTATTGCTCGCACGATGTCCACATCAGCAACAACACCTTCAGCCGTAGGCCCCGCGCCATGGCGACCGCTGTTCCTCACCCACCTTTCAAAAATGGACTCACCTGAATTCGTTCTATCTTCCCTATCTCCTTGCGACGACAAGAATTCTCCTACGCCATATCTTCCTCGCGCTCGTTATTGCATCTTCCGAGGCATGTGGGCCGAACTCCCAGAGAATAAACACAACGACGCACCAATGAACGACCGAGTCTACGAAAGTGATTTGCCGACCTTCACAACAGATGTGCGTATGGAGAAGGTACCTGAGATCTTTGCAAGTTCGCAAGGTCATGGTGAAGTCGCACAGAGTCAAGGCAGTGGCGGTGGGGGACCCGTTGAAGCAGTGTTCTGGATCAAGGAAGTCATGACGCAATGGAGGTTCAAGGGCGAAGCATACATTGTTGGTCAAGATATCGAGGAGTTGCAGGAGTCCAGCGGAACAAGGACTGTGAAGACCAAGATTGGAGAGAGGATGAGAGTTGTGAAGGAGAAGGAAAAGGCGAACTGGAGCTGGGAAAAGGAACTTACTGCTCATTTTGGAAACCTTAGTCCGGGCATGAGAGGCAGTTTCAAGAATCCCGTTCCTGGAACTCCGGTCTCCAGTCCACCAAATGATAAAGCTTTATCATTGGGACAGAAGGTTAGCGATTTGAATGACGAAGTCGCGAGGAAGAATTTCAGGGTCGTCATCATCAAGCCGGAGAGTGTTGAGCAACTTGATTTGAGTGAGCCCGACAAGGCGAGAAGGTGGAGATTTACTTACGTCGGACGTAGCGGAGGAGAAAATGAAGAGGCTATCGGCGAATGGAAAAAGGAGGAGCTTTGGCCATAGACAAGTCGTAGCTTCTTGCATCGGAAATGAGATCAGATCGGCAGGTGCTGGCAGGTGCTAGCAGATGCTACAATACGGAGTACGAACGGAGGTCAAGTTCGTAGAGAATAATCCAATCAAGTTCCCATGAGTGACTGCAGCAATCGCGGTATGATTATGAGAATCGGCATGTTGACGGTTGCTACGCAAATAGCGGTAACGAATAAAGCATGGCATGATTCGTTTACCAGCCGTGATATGATATCGCACGGAAAAAAGTGTTGCAAACGAACCAGGGACGCCGGAAGAACTAACTATTTGCAGGTCATTTTGCATTCAATTCACTTGATCATCCATGAACTAGCGTCCGAGCTTCGAGGCTATGGCGGCCGTTTTCTGCATGCAGCACGTTGTGTGACAAGGTACGGAGCAAAGAAAAGTCTCACGTTAAGGCCTCGATCCATGTCAATAGCACTAAATGCCACGAGATAAACATCTTCTAATCCTTCTAGTTACATTCTCGAAAACTCCTCACCGTCATTTTCGTATCGGCATCAACATCCGGATCGGTTGTAGGGCTTCCCCGTGGGTGGAGTCCCCGAGCCTTAAGGAAAAGCGGCTGAGAATCGACGGCTGAAAAAGAAGAAAAGAGGTCAATTGTTGGTTTTAAGGTTACTCATTGCCAATACCTGTCTGTCGGCTCGTCTGGAACTTTCGGCTTCGAAAAAAAACTCCCTGTCGCCTCGTATGTATGTGCCTATGGAGAAGAGCGGACAGCGTTGCAACGCTACTAGAAGTATATGCTACTTTCAAGCCGGAGGAACGTAGTCTGCATACTGTGTACGTTAGAGGGAATGCCGGATGATCAATCGGTGCCACATACACGCAGGAAATGCTCATCGGGTAGTGATATGCAAGGTATCGTTCTCCGTTTCTTGTAACTCCATACAGTATCATAGCGTTTCGGCCCCGAGATAGAGGGGTCTTAGGCAGCAGTAATAGAGGGGGTGCGGCAAGGAAAAAGAGGTATGGGGAAGGCAGGTTCCGAGATGTCGATGAAAACAGCCAATTTTCATCGGTCGATATACTTCGTACCCAGCAAGATCCGGGATGGAAATACTAAGGAAGATCCTGGATGGAAATACCAAGCAAGATCCGGGATGGAAAAGCTTCTCAAACATGCAGTTCGGGCCAAGGAAGGAAGAGCGGCTGTAAGGGTACAAGACCTATCAAGAGCCAGCAATGCACTACCAATCACTCAGCGGAGCAATCCTGCTTAAAAGCCAGTATCAAAGTCTTCCTGCACCTGCCCGATGCCTCGTACTTTGGATCTATCAGATTGTTGCAAACGTACCGACGGTATGGTTGAAATTGAGAATGCTAGCTTTTCTTTTTTTTTTTTTTTTTTTTTTTTCAAAATAGCCGCTCGGTGACCGTCCAGAGACAGTCATGTGTCGTGCGTGTTCTTGCATAGGGTGTGGCTCCTTTATCGTCTACTTCCGTATGAAGCCTTTCGAGATCAGAGAGAAGTTACCGTTGCCCTCCCCGAGCAGGTCCATGAGCAGATGGAGCTGAAGAATGGTGGAAGGCAGAAGGCGAGCAAAGCAAAGGGAGACGAGACAAACAACACAACACGAGACAACAACGGCTGTAGGAAACAAGAGTTTGCTATCAATGGCTGTAGCCGTATGCTCCGTCCAATGAAAAGTTTTATGTCGCAGTTGTTGTCCTCGAAGAGAAAGAAACAAGAATGAATACTGGTGAAGCGCCAATTGCTTATTGGTCCTTAATTAGCAGCAATTTAATTTCATGACGTGAGATATCCCTGAAGCGAGTGCGAGAGCAATAGCTGCTAAACTCTTACCCTTGAAGGTGGTTTTGGCTGCAGGACCCGGAGTTGCGCCCTAGCGGAATACGCCATTCTCGATCGCTTTTCAAGGTGTCGTTTCTACTACTGCACAAACGCAGCTTGCTTGTACACACTCACACACACACACACACACACACACACACATGCACACATACAAACTGTGAAAAGGGAAAAATACACCTCATACACCAAATCCACCAAATCCACCAAATCCACTACGTGCCGATTTAGTGAACGTAATAGCAACGCAATACCTATGTACGAGGAGGCTAGGGAGGTACCCTACAGCATCACGGCCAGAATCACAGCCCGCACAACTCCTTGGATTAACACGTTGTTATTATAGGTAGGGATCCGCATTTTCCTTTAGATGCTTTCAACCTGCATTCGTGTGGTGGACTATTCAATTTATACTTTGACAAAGCCTGCAGCTGGTCCGCAGTGATCCAGTTTGAGAGATATAGAAACTCTCCTCCGTTCATAGCCGATCACGGTCCAGGAACGATTTAGTGATTCCCGTCTTGACAGATGCAGGAACTGAGCTGAACTGTCTGGTTTCCTTTGCCATCAGTTGCCCTCATCATCCAATTTTCATTCTACTCCATAATGGCGCGGTTCTAATGGCTCGATCATGACCCATTAACCACCTCTCAAGCTCTATGCCTTCTCCAGATTTCGAATCAGATCGAGCTCGCCCTTCTCCAGATCAGCACCACAGACCACAATCTGCAGATCATACCATTCAAACATTCCCCCTCCTGTCACGTCCACATCGACTTGCATTTTCCAACACTTCACGATGACGACCTTTTCGATATTAGAGGCATTGACAAACCTCACCAAATCCATACCGGATTGGAATCGAAGACTAGATGATTTGAACAGCCAAATTGCTCAAAGGCAGATTGAGCTTGCCCGTCTGGTTGATCCAAAGCCCGCTCGATCGATCAAAAACAAAGGCTCGACAGAGTCCCTACGTCCGAAAGATGGTGAAGAATTTACATCTCCTATCAAAGACTCCGATAACACGATCCCTGCATCTCCGCAGGAAGTCGGATTCTCATCACAAACGAGGCCGGAATCTCCTTCAGTAGCTCGAGCTGCTGCTGCCGCGGCTCTTGAGTCCAATTCGCCGCCTTTATCGCCACGAGCTTCTCCGAATGCTTTGGCTCGACAATCGTCTCAGCCCACACAACCTACAAAGCCGAGACCTGCGAATGTACTCCGAAAAAGGAAAACAGAGTCACTGGCCTCGGGCGGATCACAAGCACCGAAATACAGAACACGCTCTATGATCATAGTATACTACGATAGCGCTGTGCAGACAGCCTTTGAGGAATTGGTAAAATTTGTAAGTGCTAATCGAAATGCCATGAGAAAGGGGAAAATGGCAGCCAAGATGGCGGAGATGAGACGAGCCGCCGAAATGGAAGTCGACGAAGAAAGCGACGACGATTCGGAAACCAATGCCTCGACACCACTCGGCAGTGCCATACCGAAGCCCTCGTTACCGGACAGCACCAAAGTAAACGGGCTCCCTTCGGCAGATAAAGCTAATCTTACAAACACCAATGGCGATCTTACGCCGAAGCTGAACTTCGTTTCGACAAAACAGATGGGTCCTCCGAGAGATAACATCGGCAACACCTTGAACATGTTGAAAGGCTACCGACGAGCTGGGAGCGCCCCTAGCGGCGGGCCACAGGATATTTTCGATGAGCTCGACAAAGGCCTCGAATGGTGTCAGAGTCAATGCGAGCACGCGGCCCACCAATTCCTACGCGATGGCAACTGCAGCACGGAAATCGAGAATATTAAGAAGAAATTGCAAGAAGTAAAAGAAGCGGCGGAGAAGAAAGTCGAGAAGTTGGCGGCAGAGGAAAAGGAGGAACGAGAGAGGGAGAAGGAAAAGGAGGAACGAGAGAGGGAGAGGGAGAAGTTGACGAAGCCGCCGGTTGTGCAGAAACCGACGGCGCCGGTGCCACGGCCGGATTTACCGATGAATTTGGAAGTTGATGATAGTATGGAGGTGGATGATGATGATGATGATGATGAGTATGTGGACTTTGACCCTAAGAAATTGATCTTTAAGAGGTCGAGAGATGTGGCATATTGATATCGCTTCAACGAAAGGCGCTGGCTGGATACGAGCAGTCGCCCAGTTATCAGCGGTTTTGTTTTTGACAATTAACTTAGACGTTTGAAGATTCATTAGCGAGCGAGCGGTTGAGCGAGTATCTGAACATATCTTTAGATGGGGAAACAGCGTCATACATAAATGCTTATTTCTTGCATTGGTTCATTTTCTTGCATTGGTTGAGGAGCATAGCGTAATTATTGTCTTTTTTTTTTTTGCATATCATACTGGGGATCATTGGGGGAATAGGGTTGATGGTTATGTGGATGCTGATGCTGATGCCTGTACGACCATCTCCTCGGGTTTGGGACGGAAAAGTATTGAGTGTTCGTGGGAACAGTAGTAGACATCTTGAAGTAACATCTTAATATCATATATCACATTGTTGATCACCTACATAGTAGAGTCTAGTCTAGTTTAGTCTGAGAGTATAGTTACGGTATTGTGCTCAGTCATACTTGTGTAATTTTGTTCATCATCTCAATCTATAAATTCATGACATCTATCTAACAACAGCACCAGTCAAGGTCTTAACTTTGCATACGCCTCCGCTTTCAGTGACCAGCTTTCCAATTCCAGTCTTGGCCGGCTCTCCTTCTTTGCTTAGCTCCTTCACAACACCAGCATCGAAAGCAACCTCCAAGTCTGATGTAGTTGTGAAGCCCGGCTGGATCGTCTCCCAAACCTTCTTCTTAGGGTTCAGGACACCTTCCGGCTCGCCCTTCCATCCCTCGAAAAAGACACGTTCCCCCGCCTTGGAGTCGGCAGGCGGTGTGACCAGCTCGACTGGGCCGGCGTGGTGGTCTTCCTCTCCTTCCTTCAATTTGGGAGATGCGGCAAGAACCATGGCGCAGGATTTGATGCCGCGCATCTTCACGGGCTTGAGGTTGCATACGACGATGACTTTGCGGCCTTGCATTTCCTCTAATGGAACAAGACCGTTAAGACCAGAGCAAACGGTTCGAACTACTTGTCCCTCGTACTCGGAAGTGTCATCCGTACCAGCTTTGTCTCCCATAGCAATTGTAGAAACATACAAAGAGTCTGCCTCTGGGTGCTTGATTGCCTTCAAGATATGACCAACACGTAAATCGATCAAACAAGGCGACAACGGAGCCGCAACAGCCGGTGCCTTTTGTGGTTTTGGCGCCTTCTCTTTCTTTTCCTTCTTCTGCGTTTTCTGCTCTCCCGTCACTGCCGCAACAACCGCGTCTTTTGCCTCCACAACTTTATCCGTAACCTTCTCAACCACTCCCTTCTCCTTCGTTCGGTCCGCCAAAACACCTTGTTCTCCGTTACCACCAGCTGCTGCTGCGGCAGCCTTCTCCTTCTTTAATCTCTCCTTCTCAGCCTTCGCATCCACCGGCGGCTTCACATACAACACTTCCTCAGCATCGACCTTGACTTTCTTCTCCTCTGCAACATTGAGTCCAAACACAGGCGAGTTCTGCACAAAGTCGATGTGGCGCACGATATTCGGGTGCCCGTGTTCACCGGTGCGCTGCTCGGCGCTCCAGGAAGCTACTTGTGGCGCCAAGGACTCGTAGATGGCGATGTCGGCGACGGAGGGCTTGGAACCGAGGAGAGTGGTGCGCGACGCGAGGTGCGAGTTTAGGGTTGAGAGGAGGGAGGAGGTTTCAGTGGAGGGCGTCTTGAGACGCTCCGAGGTGAGCTGCCATTGCTTGAGCTCGGTTTCTTCCGCGGGAGTGTATTTGATGTTGGAGAAGGTCGACATGGTTCTGATAAGGGAGAAGTTGGCCCTGGTGATGGCGCGGGTGATGAGGCGTGGGGAATACAGTTTGATTGTTGGTGGTTTGTTTTGGAGGGGTAGGTTGTGTGAGGGGATGGATGGAGGGGTTGAAATTTACGTTTGAGTCACGATTTGAACTTTTTGGGGTGAAAGCGAGCGCACTGACCTTCTTTTGCTTCGTGCCTTTATTTGCACTACACTTCTTTCTCGCACTCATTATCATTCATCAAGATGCTATCATTCTTCATACATCAATATCATTCTGGGTTTCATTGCTTATTACTAATATTTTGAAGTCTATGCTACTGCGGTATCTCTCTTCAAATTACATTTACCTGCACACAAACCCCAAGTCGTATGCACCTTTGTTGAATGGCGAGCGGTGGTTGAGAGGAAGAAGGAGTCTTGATGTTGCCCTGGAGCTTTGGATGATTTTATGCCACAAACATAATGAGGGCGTTCTCGCCATGCCCATCTTCAATTCTTCGAATCAAATGCTTTGCATAGTTGCAAGCTGCCAAAGGAAAACCATCCCCGCACAGCAACGTATTCAGAAACCGCGTGTCTTACAAGCCTTTGCAAAGCCGATGTGCTCTGGTGACCCCATTGGGAAGCCGAATGCCGGCACTTCTGTGTTTCTCTGCGCTTCATAACCAGGCAAGTGCGGATGATTGTCACATATGTGCTTACGTTGCATGATGATACAACCTCGATGGGTCTGGTTAGATGCTGCATCACGATAAGTGATCTGCATCCAGTACCGATATGTGAGACATCTACGATGGTTACTGTCTTTGGGCTGATAGGCAGATTGAACTTGCGTTGTGGTTTTCATACTGCAGGTTAAATACTTCTACTTCTGAGACGCAGCTCGGTCGAGCACGGCATGGCGTTTCATGCTCTTCCTTCTTTGCTAACAGGGACTTTTATATGTCTTGTTTAGCAGCCGCCGACGATTATGAGAGCTCGAGAAGCCTATGTGCTATCTCGGCCAGTCTGAAGTAGCTATGCTACTGCAACATGTCTTATAAGTAAATGACTGAGACCATTGTGCCGGACGGGGAAGTATAACACGAGGGCTGATTATAGAGTGAAGTTCTACCAATTTCCTATTGAGCATCCATTATCAATTGCTTATTTCACGGCCTCTGAGGGCATGATGCTTGGATTTCTGTCCTCTCATTACAGCTCTTCTGGGTGCTAGGAAGTATCTTGCAGAGATCTTATCAGCCCTGGGATAGGTATCTTGATAAGCATGTCTTTGACAGTCTTCCACGATGAGTCGATGCTTTGATTATGGGTGCTTGCTTTGGGTTAGATTTTAACTGCCTCTGTCGTATTTTCATGTTAAATTTCGTATCATAGTTGATTGTACCAGCTGCATGAACTGAGAAAACGCGGTCAAAATTGTGAGGTTGTGGACAGTGCTGGTGGGATTGGCATGTGAGTTAATACTGGTCTCGCTGTCAGTATCGCTTTAACATTGCATAGAACTTGGTATTGGAATTGCTATCCTGATGCGCGAGTAGACACAGATGTGCTAGTCTACGAGTCTGGGGCGGAAAGTCTTTAAAAAGATTTTACTTGGACTAGGTGCTTTCCGTCATGCGCCGAAATAATGAAATACTTCAGGTATGTCGATGAGAAGCTCGACCTGAGCAAAGATGTTTGAATACTCGCGTCAAGCATGCCCACTTTGATACCAAAACTAGCTGGTGGGTTGTGTCTCTCACAACTGGCGAGGTTTGGTCCGTTTGGAAATGTGAATATTTGATATTGTGCACCGGTTCTACTTCTAAGCGTTACATACTTGATTTCAAGGATTGGGAACTTGCACGGGCGCAATTTATCACACCGGTAAACGTCCTTTTGTAGCATGAGCAAGGATCCCACTAACTCCGAAAAGGTTGTTGGCCACAAGGATGTGTCAGCACTGCCGACAAAAAAGTTGTTATTGGCACAGGAGCATCTGGCATTCAGGTATTTGTTTCACAGAGCATGAAGCAATCTTTCGGCCGAAAATTGACAGAAAATCCTGGAGGTGGGACCCAAAACTGTTCATCTCACTGTGTTCCAGCGAACTCCGAATAGTGCTTGCCAATAAGGTAGGCTAGACTCACTGAAAAGCTTCAGGATACAATGAATAAGGGATGTACTTATGAGGAGATCTACGAAGCCAGATCCAAGGTGTTCTCTGGTTTTGATTACGGGTTTATTGAAACGAATTTCACCAGCGAGACGCTAGAACAGAGGCTTGAAACTTTTAGTAACTCTGGAACACGAGTGGATTCCGGTATTGGCTCGGTAAATATAGTCAGATGCACTTCAGCAAAGAGGTCAATGATTTTCATCTACAGTCAACCTTCCTTATACCGGAGTGGTTTATACCGGAATTCGCGTTATATCGGATGAAAATCTCCGATCCTTTCATTTTAATATAGCTACACCGGAATCTCTCTTTTTAACGGATTCCGGTAACTTTTATAATTTTTTTCTTAGTACTCCGGTACAACTAAGTGAAAAATTCACCTACTTATATACTTAAAGTACGTATATACTAGGTATTCGCAAAAGCCTACTAGTAATACAGGAAGTTCAAGCCTAAGTATTCAGGTATCAATCGTGACAATTCAGTTTATATAATTTGTCTATACCGGAAATCTCTTAATTGCGGAGCCAATAGGCCGAACTTTTTGATTCAGTATAAAGAAGGTTGACTGTATAAACTCTAGGCTAAAAAGTCACGACCAAGGATCAAGGGCCCCAAAAGCGGGATCTTTTGGCGCCTAATATCGAGAACACATACCACACATTTGGAACTGAGGTAACTTCTTTCAGACCACGGACTGCATTTGAATTTGACATATTGTTGGCGACCATCATTGGAAGAAAAATTCTTCGAGGTTTACAACCAAGAGAATATTGACATCACGAATGTTAATGAAAATGCCATAGAGTGTCTCACTGCTGCCGGTATGCTGATGCAATTTCTGGCTTAGCAGCAGCAATCGATATCGTGGGCACGAGTGGTCAGAACATCGCGTAAATTCTCCCTCGTTTTCTGATACTGCACACGTTTGGATCACGAGCCTCAGCTTACATAAATAGGTGGTAAAATGATGTCAAAACATACCTAGGAATGGCTATCTCTAGCGTTCCCAATATTTTTGACACATGGACCTCAAGGCCAGTATTCCTACTATCTTCTTTCTTCACACCTCCACCACAACATACTTGATTACTAACTTTGTCGACAGCTCCCACAGGCTTCGCTAATGGCGTCACAATGGCAGAACTCCAAGGCGACTATGTAACTCGTGTTATTGAACGCCTTACCAACCATGATATCTCCACCATCGAGCCCAATGGAGCTGCTGGAAAGGAATGGGTTGAGCATATCGTTGATCTCGTCGCTCCAACGCTGGTCATGGGCGCCAAGAGCTGATACACGGGCCGGGAAGAACATAGACTTGAAACTTTTGTAGGTGGAGTGCCGAATTACCTAAAAGACTTGTATACCGCGCGAGAAAATGGATGGAAGGGTTTATTCTGGAAGATATAAGGGTGGCGAGTAGGAGAGGTCATTGAGCTTGAGAGTTGTGAGGAGTCTACTTTATGTTTTCAACATTCCGGCACATCCAAACACAGTCAGAACAGAACTTTATCTTGTGGCAGTCCAATAATAGATGTTTCGACCCCGCATGCTCGTGCGGACACATTTGAGAGCTTAGATGTTAATTCTGAGGCATTTGATGCAACTTGATGAAGAATAAACTAACATCTTCATCTTCCATCGCAAGCTTTGACTTTAAGCTGCAGCAAACTCGCCGGTATATCTCCGTATAGTATAACGCACGTTCTCGACTCCGGATATAATGGGGTTTATCGAATAGAAGGCGGCACAGGTGAGACATCATCAGTCCGAAAGTATTTAGTCCTTGTCGAAGCACCGCGTAACTCACTGAGTTGGATTTTGTGGATTACGCGGTAGTGGCTGGTGCAGTGAATGGGATCTGCTCATTAGGTCTCACAAACTACGGGCTGGACAAATAGGAAGCTTGGGATTTCTAATGTTACCCCTGGTTTGTAGGCTGTGAATATGTTCTGAGCTTGGCATAAGCTACTATTTATTGCCTCCTGCTTTGTATAAGTGAGCTGCTTGCTGGTTGATAGATGCCGTCTCTTTTTACACGTATAACCTGTCTAGTCGGTTGCTTAGAAGGGTATACGGCACGGAGCGTTAGGTTTCCTCGGCCCAACTGGAGAAAGAAGACATAAATACTCCGCAATTTCTTTGGTAACCCTTTAGCACTCGCTATCCTGTCGGTGTCTGCATCAGTGAGGTTACTCAAAAATCCCGCAGCCGGCATACGCCAATCCACTGCCTGGTACTGGCACTGCATACAGTGCATACCTCAGCACTGTATCGGAACTTGGAGGCTCGGTCGACAGGATACAAGTGCGCATCACTTCCACTCCAACTCCACTCAATCTCCCGAAACCTCCGACTTTCCGAGCATTGCGCATTGCGCATTGCACGAGTACAGTACAAAGAGCGCGCAAGGTATCATCTCCATCGAGAGCGCTTGCTAGCCGTCAATTGAACAACAAACAACCGGCAATCAAGTATTAAGTTTTTCACATAGTGACAAAGCTCGTATCATTGTCATGTCTGCGGCTTCAGTACGTAATGAGTTAATTTATTTCCGTTCCCTCACCCCCCGCATGCAGCACCACCCCACGGAGGAAATCCTACATATACAGAATGCCAAGAACTTGGGGAAGCAGATCTGCTTGGCTACTTAATTCTTAATTCTAACCTTCTGACATGAATTCATCCGATGGATTCCCACAAGCGATATTAACCATGTCGCAGAAGAAGGCGAATCTCGCTCGCATTCGGGATAATCAAAGACGCTCTCGCGCGCGTCGAAAAGAACATCTTCAAGAATTGGAGGCTCGATTGCGACAATGTGAACTCCAGGGTATCGAGGCGTCGTCCGAAATTCAAATGGCAGCAAGGAAGGTCGCGGATGAAAACAAGAAGCTGCGCATTTTATTGGCCCAACATGGTATAGCAGATGACACAGTCGACGCACACCTACAATCGAGTGCCTCTACGGATAACATGATGATCGGGCCATGCAGCACTCAAAGTCCATCCGTCCAAGTCTTAGAGCAATTACTCTCGACGCGAAAAGCTTGTTGCGTGGATGGGAATGAACCTGTGTCGAATGGCATGACGATGGAGCGGAAAGCACAGTGTGGGGATAGCTCTTTCAGTGGAAACGCAATACAGCCCCTTTGGAATTCCGTACATACCCCAAGAAGCATGAGCGCAGGACGACTGCCGCCTGGCAGAGCAGCTTCATCGGCGCAACAATTCATGGCACCTAGCGCGCCCAATTCAGCAAGCCGACATAACAGTCTGAGTTCGATGCAAGGCACAGGCACAGGTGTTCAAAACCAACCACAAAATCCTCAAGCTCATCCTCAAGCACAACCGCAACAGTACACCACGAATCCAGCATCTTTAGCACGAAGAAACAGTCGCCCTTCCAGTGTATCGATGCAGCCCCCTTCTATCTACGATTTCGATCAACTACTTTCAAACACACATTTTGATATAAACTCCTCTCAGGTGCAATCCATGCATCATCAACAACAACCATATCAGATGAACGGACATCTTCCAAATCGAATACCCTCACCTGGTTCATCAACAGCGTATACGCAAGCAACCAATGGCAATTCGAACAGCAATTATAATAGCTGTATGATAGCAACGGATATAATTTCAACAATGGCAGGTGGCGATTCATCGGTCATTAGTGCGGACTTGGGATGTATTCCCGGCGTAGATTGCGCCGTCGATAATCACTTGGTATTTAATGTCATGGATAGACATACCGTAGGAGTATGACAGGAAGAGCTTGCTGCAAAGGTTCTCATGTCAGCGTGTCATTGGCATGAGATCTCGAGTTTTATTGTGGCCGTTAGGCTACCGTATACTTCAAATGCTTAAGACCGGCTGATGTGCTCAAGCTCTTTTGGTTTTTAATGTACACCTTTTACACTCCGACGATGGTGTTGGTGGTGGCTTTAAATTATGGATGCTTAACGTCAATACTTCAATCTAATTATCACTTCCAAATTCCACGATAGATACGAAAAGTAACTGCTAAGCTGTTATTTTCAATTATTGAGGCAAGTCACTAATTCATCTAGATAATAACGGGAATAACTGATATCCTACATTCCATTGAGCAGCGAGCTAAACCTATTGCAGTCGAAGACAGAAGCACCTTCAGTTATCCTTCTCTCGTTGACAATGCAACACTTTGTCTTTCAAACTTCTAAACAAAACATGCGGTGGTCCATTTTTCAAAGAGTAGCCTGTCTCTTGTTCAGGTTAGAACCCGGTCTTGTGCCAATTAAAGTTCTTTGTATATGGCCTCTTCACCTAAACGTCACAGCTTCGAGACTTCACGGGCTTTGTGGAATATCGCATACATGGATTTAGATTTCAGACAGTGTCACTGTTTCAATGCGTTGACCTCATGACTTCTTCTAATCTAGATGCTTCTTTTTCCCTTCGGGGAACTAACGAGGAGAATATAAAACACCCCGTTCACTCTATCTCGCAAGACATATCCGGCACCTATGACTTTGCACCAATTCTCAGTGCAAGCGCTGTACAGAAGCAAGCCCACAAGAACCAGGGTACCTTCCCACTTGTATCTCCCATTCCCACAACGAGAATTCCATCGCCTCTCGCAAACAACCTCAGCCCTGCAGTCATAGAAGACATTCATGATTATCTGCTGGGCATCGATAAATACTCAGATCACAATGCACAAGTCTACAATGGAAACGGTCGCGAGGTGTGGGAGAGCTGGAAGCGTGCCTGGGATATCTGGAATAACTATTTCATCGAAGGTCGCGTGAATGAACTTTGGATCAGGCAGACCTATAGGAAGTATGAAGCGTGGGAGAAGTATCGCACCCGTGCTAGAAGAGGCAGGAAACGTCTCAGGAGAACCCCGAAAACAGGTCCAAAGCCACCACCACCTAATTCAGATGATTACATTGGAAAGGTTCATCATGGTCCTGTCCCGGATCTGGGTCCCGGAGCTGGTACGGAAACAGACTATCCTTCTGGCCCAGACGATCCCAGCCAAGTGAAGAAACCCCCCATCGTTGAAGAGGATGGCTCTAGTGGCGGATTCTTCGCTATGCGGGATTTTGAGGAATATGATACACCAGATGCAAATTATCTGTCTCATGAATATTACGATCCGATTGAAAATAGTGTTTGGCGACCCAGGAGAGTCGGTGAGAAGAGTTTAAAAATCGATATGGATGAGGAAATAAACGAATTCCTAAGAAATACAGACCTAGAGTTTGATGGTGGTGTAGATTGTGGAAGAAGCCCATATCCTGTATGCATTTCTAATCTTGATGAAATGATATAATGCACTACTAATTGTATTTACTGTAGCTTCTACGACCTTTAATACGTTATGCAAGTGGTGTGGCTCAAGTGGAGGAGGAACAAGAGCCCAGATATTTTTTGAAGCTCAAAAAGCACTGGGATGGTGTGAGAGGGACCATTTTCAACATGCCGACGGGTCTATCGGACCCTCCATTGCACTCAGATGAATGGAATCGCTCTCCTTCGGACAAATCAATGCAAGTGGAAGAAAGTTATATCAATCATAAAGTATTTCCTTTGGATATTCGTCGAGTGGCCAAAATTCCGCCTGAATCTGAGCAAATTTTCGACTTCTCCAAGGAACAGGATAACTTGGAGCGGGACAAGGATATCATCATCAAACTCCCTTTCAAGAAAAAGCAAAAGAAGTACCGAGATATGCTTCCTGATGACCCATGGTGGGTTACTGAGCAAGAAAGAGAAGCTCGGGACGTGCCATCTCGCACTTATCCCTTGGCCGTAGATCCAAAGCAATCGCGTCTTCCCTTCGATGACAGGCTGTGGCAGAACGAGGTCAAGAAAGACTCAAGTTATAAGAATCAGTATTTTGTTGTCAACCTTGATGGAAGACATCTCATGGTTAACGGACTCGAAATCAAGAAAGGTCAGTGTGCTGGTCCTCTTCAGCAGTTTGCCGTCATTCAGTATGAAGGAGGAGGAGTAGCATTTTGGTTCGGAGTTGGAGGTCGATTCCACAAGCAAGCGCAAGAAACAAATGATTGGACAGCAGAATGGACCGAACTTAGGCATAAGAATCAAGAGTGGGCAAACGTAGGCTTACCGGCCGGTCTAGTTTGGCGTCACATAATTTTGGCAAAGATTCGAGAAAATTCTGAAGGTGGGGGAGAACAAGATCCGATGTGGTTGCGATGGAAGAATGTCAAACCCGTGAACGTGACTGCGGGCAGAAGTCCCGACCACCGCCATAGTTTCAATATCCGTGCTGGAGCTGTAGGAGGCAGCGGGGAGCAATATGATGATGGGAATACACTTGGACCCCTACCATTTACGTCTTTAGGAGAGGAGCTCAAATGGGTTGCTGCACAATTCCACTTCCAGCAACTTGCGGAACTTCCACTTAGTGCGTCTCCCATTATTGAACCTACTCAGGAGACAGCACGGGGCGACCTTCCAGATGGCTACCAGGCACCTTCTGTTAATCCTACCGATGAACAGAGGGATCGAATCTGGCAAGGTCACCAGGCTGAGATGTTGGCAAATCAGAGAGAAGCGACTCAACCATACAATTGGGATGGAGCGCATATGAACCAAAGCGGGCAAGCTTATGCAGACCATGTACCAATGAACCAGCCTGAAACGACTCAACCATACAATTGGGATGGAGAACATAGGGAGCAAAGCGGGCAAGCCTACGCAGACCAGGCGTCAACTAGCCAAACGGAAACGACTGAAGCATACAACAGAGTTGCCGAACAGAAACCTGTCACCCCGATCGCTGAAGAGACAGGTAAGAAAAGATCAGATGCAAATGGCATCTTTGATATACCCACTGCCAAGAGAAATCGTCAAGACTACAATGAAGAAATGAATCATATACGAATGAAGCTAATAGAAAGCGACCAAAAATTGCGGCGCAGAAAGAACGATCGTCGCTCTACGGCCCCTAAAATTCCACACAACCAAGGCGCAGATTTCTATCGCTCGTCGTCCAGCGCACCCCGAATCATAACACGAGCGAAAGCTCGACTCCCAAGTCAGGGGTTTGACGGAAAATATGGAATTCCCGGCGAGACTTGGCTGCGTAAAGAGACAGGAAATCTGCGAGATGAAGACAAGCAAGCCCTAATTGACCGAGTCCGAGTCCGCAAACGCGAAACCGTTTCTTACTACAGCGACCTAAGCGCGGCCCGAAGAAAGAAACGAGTAAAACCTATAGATACAGACCACAAGGAGCAAAGCAGGAACGCATCCACTAGCAGTACCGCCAAACCTGAAACCCCCGTCATCATATCCCGTCGAAGACACGAAGTCGAAAAAAACCTCTCCGACCAACGCCTGGCCCAAGTCGCCACAACCACCACCCGCCAAGCAGTTGCCCGCGCCCAAAAAGCCCTGCACGCTCTCCAAAACTCCTCCTCTCCCGTTGATCACGCCGCTCTCATCCACGCCGAAGCCACCCTCGTCCAAGCCCGCATTGCCCAAGATAAAGCCGACACAGCCTACGCCCACACCCTCTCCCTTTCCCAACGCGCCCGCTCCTGGAACCTCTCCGCCGCAGCCATAAAAGCGCATTTCCCTCCCGTAGACGAAACCGCGCTCCTACACGCCATCCAAGAAGAAGCGGATGCGCGGCTCGGGGATCAGCGAACCAGAGAGAGCACCCCGCTGCCGCAAGTGCAGTATGAGAGTATGGAGAGCGCGGAAATGGCGGAAGAGGAATATATCAAAGGGTTGGTGCCGCACGGGTTTAAGGATTGGGAAGACGCGGTAGGGAGTCTGCCCGTCGCGGCGGTCGTCGCGGATGTGGATGTTAGGTGGGGTCTACCTGGCACGTGGAGGTTTGGGAAGCCGGTGGTGAAGACAAGGGAGCCGGGAGGGGAGGTGCTTGTTAGTTTGACTTTGTGATGAGGTGGGGGGTGTAGTTGGGAAAGAAGGGAGAAGGGGAAATAGGGAATAATATATGAATTTTGTTGTTATTACCTGGATATGTTGCTGTTGTTGTGAGTTTGGTCCTTGACTTTGCAGTTTTTATTTTCATCTAGTAATGTACTGATCAATTGATTTGTATTGATTTATTTACTTACTTTGCAGCGGCAGACGACATTTGTCATGCAAATATATAAAAACTTTATTTTAAATTCGAATAACTATATTCATTACCCATTCATTACCTAGCCTTACTTACTTACTTACTAGCCCGTTCTCGGATCCCTTGTCCCTTTCCCCCCTTACTCTACTCGCTTACCTTATTCTTCTACAACCAACCAACCAACCAACCAACCAACCAACCAGCGATGGTCAGGGAGAGGGGGAGACATATATCATATCACATCACATCACATCACCACTCACCACTCAGCCTGCTAGCATACTTACTCACACAGTCCACCAAAATAGGTAAGAGCAGAGCACCAACCAACCAATAACCCAACTTAACTTACGGCTAAGTAAGTTAATGAATGTAAATAAGGTTACTAGATAGATGGGATGGAATAAAATAAAATAAATCAATCCACTCTACTATTATGCATAGTCTGTCTTATTTATATATATACAATCATATGCTATCTTCTCCTCTCTGCTCTAATAAATAGTTATAATTAACTACTTTGTTTCAATATACTTGATTAAAAAAGTACTCTATACAAACAAACAAGTACTGTACTTATACATCAGAGAGCTACGGAAAAGGAAACCAAAGAAAAGAAACCAAACCAAACCAAACCAAACCACAGATTTTTTTTCTTTCGGATTTTATAAAAAACTTATTTTATTTTTCCACACGAGTGTATTTTCGATACTGTATCAATCAATCAATCAGTCTGCTCACCTGACCCGATTCGACCACGAATATAAGATGTGTAATGTAATAAATAACTGTACGATATCTATCTTTTATTCACTTATTCCATCTCCATTCCAATCCATTCCATCCTATCTTATCGATGTGCTGTGTTGTGCTGTGGTCTCGTTCTCTTTCTCTCTTTCCTGTCTTTCTTCGTTCCTTCATTCCCATTAAAACGCCATTTCCTATACCCAGAGACTAGGTAGTTATTTAGCTAGACTTAAATACCCATCCATCCCGAATAAGATTCCCTCCACCCTCCAGTTCTCCCCCCGCCCTCAAATAATCAACCAACATCACCCCTCTATTCACAAAAAGTAATCTGCCACCGGTTTCTTCGCCGGCATCCCCCTTGAATCCTGCGGCGCCGCATGAAAAACTTTATACCTCCTCGCCGGCCCACTCAGCGGCTGTTTCGCCAACCCGCCACGACTCCTCCCGACCTCCCCATTACTCCTCTCCACAATCCCCATCCCCGAGCCATCCTCCGCCAACTCCATAATCGCCGCGACATTGCCACATCTGTAGCAATAATTAGGCGCAGACCACACCGTGACGATACTGCTATCGAACATTTCTTTAAACCCTTCCATCACCAACTGATGCGCGCGCGCAATCATCGAGAGCTCGTTGGTGTGGTTGAACATCTTGACGATATCAGCGCCGAAGAGGAAGCCCGCGCCGCGGGGGGAGAGGCCCCAGCCGTCAATTTCGTCGGGGTCAGACCAAAGAAGATCGCACATGGCACCTTCGTGGGGGACTTCTTGTTTGCGGTCAAGCAGGCGGATTTTATCGACTGCTTGGATGAGCGGAGAGAGACCGCCGTGGACACATAGCACTGCGCCTGAGGAATTACCCGAGCTTCCGCCGCTGGATCCGGATGCGCCTGAGCCTGGAGGTCCGGTGCCGGTGGGGAATTTGCTCTTGGGACTGGGCGAGCCTTTGTCGGATGAGGAGCTCTTCTCGGAGATCATCTTTTTGCCTGGTCGTGGCTGGTTGCGGAAGAATCTATTCATTACTACTCCGTCTTGGTTGCATACTTCTATCTCGACTTCTCCGTCCGTATATTCCTGTGTTGATGGCACACTATCTCCAAGCGCAGACACCGAATCGGGTTGCATATTGCTCGAGGCGCCGAGTACGAGAGCTCCCAACGCAAGGTAGTCGAAAACCTCACAGCAATACCTCCATACATTTGCGCTTCCATATTTTCGTAAACATTCGTCATAAAATCCGTAAACTGTTGTAATTTGTCGAGACTCATGATTACCTCGAATCAAGGTCATTCGGTCTGGGTATCGTACTTTAAGGCACAAAAGAAGTAGGAAGGATTCTAAGGAGTAGAACCCTCGATCAACAAAATCGCCTATAACCCATTTAGCATTATGTTCATCATCTCACAAATCGAGATCTCCTTACCCATAAATAAGTAATTGGTGTCGGGCACATCACCACCAACTCTGAACAGTTCCATAAGATCATGAAATTGTCCATGTATATCACCGCATATCTGCACACAAATTTGTCAATTTCAGCCCCAAATGCAGTTTCACCATCAACATACCGTCACCGGCGCCGTAACTGTAACCACATTGCCCTCCTCTATCAGAATCTCCCTCGCTTTATGGCATAATTCTCGTACTTCTGCCTCCGGAATCGGTCGACAAGCTCGCAATTGCGATATGGCTCTGTAAGACAATATTAGACAGGCTCAGCAAGAGAATGCAGAGAAGAATAACCCACCTATCCAGGTCACTCATTTTTGCTTTTGGAGTTGTGATGGTGTGCTCTAGTAATAGCGTCGAGCGCAAATCCTAAATGACTATAGCCGCAACAGATAGATGATTATCGCAAAAAGTCGTCTCGCCTCGTCTCGTTTCAAATTCTCGATATAGCGCAGACGTGAATGTCGCAACACCACGAAATTTATAATACAGGTCCGCCCTCGAGTCTGAAGCTCTACTATCTCAGTTTCCAATGGCCTATGACTAAATCCTTTTCGCATACAATGTCCAATCGTCAATGGCGCATCAAGACCGAAAAGCGAAAACGGTGGTGGGCGAAACTCGATCTGAATATCTCAACCTTCAACTCAATCAATCCCTCCTCATCCAGAAGAACGATAGACAGATAGCGCAAGGAAAAGTCAAACTGGGTATCACGAAAAAAGGCAATGCGTCTGCGTGAGATCGTATGTTTCCTCCAATCCCCAAACAATGATACTATAAGTGTTATTTGTTCAAAAAAAAATCTCCCAAGGTTGGACGAAATTAATCTTACAGTTTTCCCCAGCCCTCGATTGTGATAACGCCTCAATTCTGACGCTAGTGGGATCAAGCTCCAAGCTGTTGATTGCGCGCTAGGCGATAAGTAGGTCCGGACCGTACGCCCAACAATGCGATCCAATTGGTTACGATTTTAAGCTTTTTCGTCAGAAACATCCTACTCAGTACCATGCAATATGTAATGCATTGACTGAACTCACAGAAATTCAAAATCGCTCTGCTGCAATAACCAGACAACCAATGTCAACGTCACTGCTTGGTGCTCTACCAAGTGCGCAGGACTAAGGGTAAGCTGCTCTACAAGTGAATCAGATCTATGGGAGGAAATCAATTACTAACATTAAAGCCCTACTTAGAGCGCACAACACACTCTCTTTGGGGGGAAAAAAAACATGCCACCCCCCCATCTGCACCCCCGCTCGAAATTCACCTCCTCCCTCTTCGCGACGACCCTCTTTGCCAGTTTCTTCGTCGTCGCCCTCCCACACGTACTTCCCTGCCCCGCACCACACATCGCGTACGCGGATAGCGGCAGCGACAGCATCAGCGTGGATGCGTCCGGGCGGCCGCGGCGCCGGCGCCGGAAATGTCCTGTGAATGAGGAAGACAAGGAGAAGGAAGAGTCGGGTCCCAAGTTTCATTCATTTAACAACAACGAGAAAATGGGCATTGAAGAAGAGGCGAGGACGAGATTGCAGAAGAGAGAGTGTCCGGTGCCGAAGCCGGGTGGGATTGTGGGGGAGATATTGGGGTTTAAGGCTTCGTCGAGCGGGGATGGGGATGGGAAGGGATCGAAACCGCCGTGAGGAATGCGGGGTTGAGTTTCTGGGAAGGTTTGGTTGGGATAAAAGGAGATATTTGGATTGTATATATATATGACTCTGCTGAATGTACACTCTGTCTGCATTACGGGAACTCGTGGAGATTTGCGGTAATGCATGAGATACTGTGGGATACGTAACCTCTTGTGGACACAAACAGGAGGAGATTCAAGGATGGCCTAAGCCTATGCATATCGAACTTAGAATGGCATCGACCATACTACTTATCTCCAGTCTCTAACTTCTCTTACTTCTCTCCGCACCGTATCTGAGCCGGGTTCTCTCAGTCACTTGGGGAAACTCATTTCATGTCACACGTAACAATCTGATGGGGAACGGGACGGAGGGGAAGGAATATCGATACAAACAATGATCAACTGAAGCAGTAATGACCTTTTCCGTCTATGATCACAGAGAAATACATCTCTCATTATTTGATCCTGTGCCTAACAGACTCCACTAAAATCAAAGGGTATCTATCTACAACCAAAACATATATAAAGAAATCATCTAGAAATGATCTCGTCCATCCACCGTACTCGCACCTAAACATATCATCCACAGCATGCTTGCATTGGCCGTCAACATTTTCTCGCGACAAAAGAAATCAGAGTAACATTAGAAGTATTAAGAAGAAATTTGGAAACCATGACCAGTCCTGTGAGGAGCACAGTTTCTCATGACTAATCTTTGATGGCCATGTCAATAAAAGTTTCAGCTCTAGTAGAAGATCTTTGGGTGCCAAAGAGGTGGTCTTGCGCTTTCGGTATCCCAAACCAGCTTGTTCTTCTCGTTGATGGTACATCCTTCGTCAGTGATCGGGATGACCTTGCTTGTGTGCAAAACTTCTTGTTTACTGATGCCAGCTTCATCTCTGGGAATCCAGAGAAGTGGGCTGTCAGAAACAACCGAAGGTGGGTAGTAAGCATTCCTCGCGGTGGTCTCGTCATAGAGGTTGTCCGGGTCGATGCCATCCGAAGGAACAAGCGCACGAAGAGTGGCGTAATCGGAATAGATATGTGGTTTGAGGAATCTAGTCAAAAGGTTTCCTCTTTTAGCAGGCACAGGAGCAAGCCCAGCGCCATTTTCCTCCCCATTCTTCTCCCCATTCTTCTCCCCATTCTTCTCCTGGGACGCGCCACTTACACCAGCCTCGAGCTCGGCTCGGAGTTCCTGTTCGTAAGCTTCGAGAGACTTAGGTAGAGTGTCCAAAAGTGGGCCCATGGCCTTATTGAGCGAGATGTGGAATAAAGCAGTGAAGATAAGGAACACTATCATAAGTACCAAGGGTCCAATCGAGGTTCCGATGGCAAAAAGACCAATCAAGCAAAGCTCGGAAAGATAGACACCGGTAAGAAGTTGTTGAAGCGCACGAGGATAGATCAAGCCTTTCGTGTCAATTTGGGTGTCGGTAACGAACAAGACGTTGTATCTGTAAGCAAGGTAGAAGAGACTCATACCAATGCAAGCAAAGCCCAACACCAAAGGCTGAATGCAAGAATAGGTAATACCTGAACAGATTAGCTTCATGATCACCCATGTAAAGATATTTTGAACATACCAATAACAGCGATGTTAGTGAAAACTGGTAGAGTGCTACCCCATGAGATGGCGCTCAAGCTGGTCCACTTTGCATACATCTTTCTAGGGGTACTCGCCAACAATTTGTAAAGGATCTTGAACAAGAAGAAACCAACAACTTGAGAGATAACGCCAGCTGCGACAGTCAAACCCTGGACGATGAAGTAAGAAACGTAGAAGTTGGCTGAAGTAGGTAACTTGTTCGCGAGGAGTTGGAGAATGCCAGTTGGCTCATGGATAATCTGGTACACAACCGACGATGCAGATGCTGCAACGGTAACCACAAGGAAAACCTGAACGACTTGAAAAGCGAAGTAGGCGTTTTGAGTAAAGAGCTCGACACGTGCAAGTGTAGGTTCGCCGGACAGTTTGGCGCAGACTGTTTAAATGTTAGCGTAGTCAGTGTGCTATTTCTTGGGCAACTTACGTCTCATAATGACGGGTACGAGAGACATGAGAATTGACAAAGCGACAGAAGGTAGAAGGCCTGAGATAACACCCATGATCCACGTGGGCACAGCCTTCAACCAGGAGAGCCAGCTGAATGATTCGAGATAGGTAACATTAGAAATTGCACCAACAACAGCAACGGGAATAGCCCAGAAGACAATCAATGCTGAGATAAATCCAACCACCGCGAATCGTCGAATGACTCTTTGCCACCATGAAATAGTCAATGATTTCCAGACGACCTCGCTAGGATGAACACCAATGTATCTCGGTGTCATGTGGAGAGCCTGATGGTGAGCAAGACTTTGGAATGCAGCTTGGGCATCAGATTGAGTAGCGAACTCGATGAAGACAGCGCCAATCCCCTTGGTCTCACCAGATAGATATGTGTTTTGCGCAGCTTCAGTTTCGGGAATCAGAGTCTCCAATTGACTTCTGGCCCAATCAATGGTGTCAACCTTTTTTCCGTACAAACCAAATTTTCCAAGTTTGTGTGTAGGGCGCTTCTTCCGAGGGATCCATCTTGCGGCCATAGATCCAGACTCGCCTTCGCCTTCAATAACTGGTAGTTCATCCTGGCTAGCTCCGTTCTTTATAGCCTTGAGCCTCGCCGCATTGGCTTGCTTGATGAGCTTGACTTCTGCATTCTCGAGCTTGAAAGCGATTTCGTCGCGCTTCTCGACTAGTTCGTCGACTTTCTCGCTATCTGCAGTAATCCACATGTTTCGCACAGAACTTCCAAATATCTTTCTGAGCTTGCCTTCGTCTAGGAATGGTGCTGGTACTGAGATGAAAAGAACAGTTCTCGAAGAAATACGGTTGGCGCAAACTGGGTTGAGGAGGAAGGCTTGTCGAAGGTTGACATAGAAGATGGTTTCGCGGGTTACTAGGAATAGTACACTGTGGAATTCAAGATCAGTAAGAATACATAATGTAAGATGCACAATGCAACTGGCGCGAAACACCAGATTGCTTCAGTGATCTAATGTAAAGGCATGCACTGCATCGTTGAAGAAAGAGCGCAAAGGATGGTTATGCTTACAATCCAAAGAAAATCCATCCGATAAAGCAAGTCGCATAGTAACGGTCTTTCCCAGATTGACTCTTGACGGATATGTTACTGATAGAAAGGATATCGAGCTGTTGAGCTCCACCTCCACCTGTAGCATTGACTGGGAAAAGGACCGGCCACGTTATACAGCAGCCCACGAACATAATAACAACCGTCATGCGCAAAAATCGGAGGAAGAGATAGGCATCGAGTCCTTGGTGCTGGAGAGCATAGAGATCGGGGATCTTGGCGAAGGGGCCAATCCAGTTAAAGAACCCCCCTGGAAGCGGTTTTGTTCGTTCCCTTTTTTTTTTGAATCAGCAATGTTTACTCGCATCCGAGAGTTAGTTGACTTACTGTTCTCGCAATGCACCCAAGTACGTTCTTGGGGCATACCATCGTACATTACTTCTTCGTAGTATCAAGAAGATGAGAAAGTAAATCGCAGCAACAATCAAGGTAGGGACCAGGGTTGCTACCAGTGCTGACAAGGATGAACTGACTTGCTTGACTGTGTCGGACATTGTTGTGATGTAGAGCAATCGCTCTACTATTCAATTGACGTTGATCCTTTTGTTGTGGTAGTTTCTGTCTCTGTTGTTTTGCTCGCATGCGAGCAAAATCAACTTTGAAAGAGGGTTGAGGAAGGAATGGAGAGAAGCAAAACGAAATTAAGTACAAGCTGGGGAGATAAAGTAACTTATTAACGAAGGGAAATCAAGATAGAAACAGACGCGCAGCCTGGTATGAAGCACAGACCAAGCGATGCAATGTATTTTGTGTCGGAAGCAAAATCCACTGGCCAGGAATCAAGAAATTTTGGCGATCCGATGTGTGGGATGAAGTAGTTGCTGCGAGATGAACAAGATGAAATAATTGGGAGGCAAGGATCTTCGTTATGACGATATTTTGCGGCAGACTGCATGAATCAATTCCTCTGCCCTTCGAATCCCTTCAATTATTCTTTTCGTTCTTTGGGATGCTCTAGTTCCAACTTGTCGCGATAAAAAGCCGATGAATTCAGATTGCGGATCATGTTCTTCATAAAAAAACACACACACACACACACACACCCACACACACAAACAGTAGTCTAGTGAAAGGTACGAAGCACAGCTGGATACTGCACGTAACTATTGTGTCCGATCACTAACAGCACAACAATATTTAGTCCGCATGCAGGGTGGCTTCATGCAAGCAACAGCTTCCTTTGCTGTTGTTACCTGTACCACCGTCAGTTGTCTTGGACTGTCCTAGAGTCTAGATGCTCATTTTCTGCAATGCTTGTAAAAAGCCCCCGCGCGTCTATGGAAATCGCTCATCCATAGCAGCTGAATCCGCTTCTTCTCCGTCACACGGAATTCGATGAGGCTTGCATGGCCCAATCAAAATGTACAAAACATCAGAAATCAAACCGAGACCGAAAAACAATTTCAAAAACAACATGGATATGAGAGAGCCAACGGCAAGCATGGTCCAGGTGGCTCCAAAACCCTTTCGCAGAGGATTATCCACAGATTTTCTGATACCCCTGCACAGCTGAACCACTTTACTTCTGCGCGCATACTGTATCTCCCGTGCCTCGCTCATACTGATGTACAATCGCCTCCACGATCTATCTCACCAGCCACTTGGATCTGCAAAGTACTTACTTGCCTTGCAGCAGCGGTGACACAAGAAAGCGACAAGATCGGGAATGGTCGACTGTAGCACGGGGCTATTGATTCAGATGAAGTGAAGTCAAGTGACACATTTCCTATGGTCCGATCTTTTACCGTTCTGGCGCACTAACTTAAGGGCGGCGGCTACTTACTATCTGCATGCGCATATGTCAAAAAGGTTAGCCGTCCTGCCATCTTGAAGTTAAAAGTACAAAGTTCAATACTTCTCTGATAACTTGGTTCATGGCTGCATCACATTTAGTGTGCAAGTAGTTCTAGAGTACGTGATCTCGGACTCCCCGATAAAGAGACCCCTATGGAGAGCAAAGCTGCTAAGTGGTGACCATTTTCGGCACAAGAAGCCAAACCAAGCCAAACCAAACCAAACCAAACCCGGCCACCACCCACATTGACATGCGCGGCGCTCCGCTGGTCAAGGTGGCCAAGCTGGTCCGTTGTGGCGCAATATCACACTGAAGTCCGAGTTGAGAAAGCTTGATATACTCTACTGTATGCCCTGCAGCTTCATGTCGCTTAACCAAATATGGCTCCCCGGGCAGTTCATATGTATTCAATGCGACAAAGGTAGCTTTTCCGTGTCTATATGGTCTAAAGCTTTGGATTCAAGCTCCTATAGAAAAGCATTCGAATCTCAGAGGATTCTACAACCTCTACGAAGAAACCCACAAAGAGGCAACCTCAAATAACCGCCGCTCTACAAAGTAACTACTTTTAATTCCACGTGCCGCGTTGTCTTTAAGCAGATGGGACATTCACTAGATATAGTTCACTTTCAAAGTGAACATTGACACCTAGCTGTCGCTTCTACATATGGTTTGATCTGCTACTATTTTCTTCAAGAAATACAACTCTTCAACTCTTACTTCTTACATCATATTCAACGACTTCACAATCATAATGTCTTTCTCAAATCTGGAGATATTCGCAGATTCGTTGTTCCCTAATTCTCAATTCTCAACTCACGAACTTCTGGTCTGCGGATGGCTTTTCTACACTAAACACTCCACACCAAAGCAACCCGTGAAATAGAAAGCCAGCCCACCGTCGTCAGCGTCGTCAAACCTACCTGGCTGGAGCGAGCCAGCGTATGGAGCAAACAGTCCGCGATGACATGGAAGAGTTGGAGCGTCTACGTACTGAGATTGTCCAGCTACGGAAAGCGTCCGACATTGCTGCCACAGAATGCACCTACCTTACAAATGAGTTCCAATTCCGACGCAGTGACAGCTTCCGGCTTCGCGAGGAAATGAACAGCATGAAGACTGCAGATCCAGAATACCATGCGAGCGCACGGAATCGCGCGAGATGTGGGAAGAGCTGCAGGATCATGAGAAGCAATTGCTTGAGAATCACGAGTTGCTTGGTGATGGGCAATGAGCTGCGAGAAAAGCAGCTATTGAAGCGCAACGGGAGAGAATGGCTGAAGCGGCTTTATATAGGGAGAGGCGAGAGAAGCTGGAGGATGCATATCGTAAACGAGTAGAGGAATTGGAGAACGAAAGAGTGGCAGTTACATAGCACGGAATGACCCTCGACGTTCTTGCTGAGATGTGGATGCAGCTTGTGAGGGTCAACGGGCTTTCGAAGAAATTAATACAGCTGTTTCATACATGTGTTAGGCAGAGAATTGTCGTGAGAAACTTAGTCGTATCTCTGTATTGATGTCCTCACATATACTACATTGCAGTTTGTATACCCCGTGCTTTAATATATAGCTGGATATATATTACTATAAGAAAACCCCGATTCATCACCATCTTCGCAGCATTCAATGACTTTTGGGTAAGATAAAAAACTACGATGGAGTGTAGAGTATGGAGTTGACTTACCCGTCAGAACTTCAAGACTACTGCAAGCAACTTGCGAAAACACAATAGTGAATACGCAAACCATACTTATATATTTCGAATCATCTTCTGTACAAATTCATCTCATGTTCTCGTTGATGGCAAAGCGGGAACAGACATTACAATACACGTGACTGACAATTTTCTCTTTACGCGACTTTTATATCCAGTCGCGGTCAACGCGTCTTCCTCAACTATCAAGACTTCTAACCCAAAGCTATAATCCGACAACAACCGCAAAAATGTGTAAGTTTCCACACCCTAGATATTTCCCTATCAAGCCATATGTCCTAACATCAGCAAAGCAAACTACGGATACACAGGTAATAATTACTCAACCACCACATACGGTGCGCAAGGCGGGGCAGAGGGAGGTGGTTTTGTACAAGGAGGATACGGCGGTTCGCAAGGAGGAAGTCAAGAGAGTCCTGGAGGATCAAAGGTGCGACTGTTTATACCCAAAAGCTAACTATAAACCTACTAACAAAGCTAATCAGACATACGGCAAAGATACACTCCGTCCCGTAACCATCAAACAGATCATCGAAGCTGTACAGCCCCACCCCGACGCGGACTTCAAAATCGACGGCGTAGAAATAACCCAAGTGCGCCTCCCCCATGCATCCCATCTTACCACCCCTAAAACGCAGTCTACTGATTCATAACCATAGCTCTCCTTCATCGGCCAAATCCACTCCATCTCCAAACAAACCACCAACATTACCTACAAAATCGACGACGGCAGCGGCTTAATCGAAGTCAAGCAATGGATCGACAGCGAAGCGGACCCCGACGACCCCAAACTCACCCACAATGAAGGCGAATACATACACGTGTGGGGTCGCCTGAAGTCCTTCTCCAACAAACGCCACGTCGGAGCGCATGTTATTCGTCCCGTTACCGACCACAATGAAATTACATATCACGGATTAGAAGCCACGCTCGTGCATTTGTATTTTACGCGCGGACCGCCCGAAGGTGTCGGAGCGGGTGCGGGGGCGAAGACTGAGGAGGGAATGTTTGTGGGTGGGTATGATGGCGCGGGAGCTGCGAATGGAGGCGTGAGTGCAGGGGGAACAATAAAAGGATTGCCAGCGAATGCGAGCGCGAATGCAAAGAAAGTGTTCCAGCTGCTGCAGTCGGAACCGGATGATTTGCATGTGCAGAATATTGCGTCGAAGCTGGGGGTTGCGCTGAGCGATGTGTATAAAGCTGGGGATGAGCTATTGGGGCTAGGATGTATTTATACGACGTTGGATGACGAGACTTGGGCTGTGCTGGAGTATTAGAAGCGGGTGGAGATGATACAATGTTGAAAGAGGATGGGTAGGTAGGTGGGGATGTTAGGCGTTGTAGGCTGGGACTATGATATGGTCTGGGTTTTTGCTTGGTATGAATGCATTTGAGCTGGACTGGGCATGAGATAATGAAAATAGATCAATTGCAAGTTTGAGGTGGATAATGAAGTCCAGTTGCATTCACTGTTTCTCAAAAATGCCAAATCTGAAATAAGAAGGGTGCGGATACCAGCTGACTGGCCCCACCCCATAGAAGCGTCGCGCTGTGCCAGAAAAATGTCATGGGAAAGCAAACCTTGATAAAAGCCAGAACCCCCCCCCCCCCCCCCCCCCCCCCCCCCCCTCCCCCCCCCCCCCCCCCCCCCCC